>JADRCH010000241.1:4248473-4296065 GCA_019843965.1 Rhynchomys soricoides
CAATACACTTGTGGTTCAATACACTTGTGGTTCAATACACTTGTGGTACAAATTTGGCTCAATTGTGAAAAGAAGTAATTTTGAGGATTATGAATAGGTTTTCAGTAAATAGTTCAATAGCATTCATTAAAATGAAAGAAAACAAATTCCAAGTACATTTGAAATAAAATAAGAAACTTAAACTGTCATGATCAAGGCAGGCTTGTTTAAAGCTCAACAGCTACCATTTATTTTCTGGTAATATCTTTATGACAATCCTTTTTATCTTTCCACATTGGTATGAGAGAGAATGTGAGAATACACTTTTGAAGTATTTTTAACTTAGATAAAAATAGTAATTTATAAATCTAATTGTGATTCATTCTATACCTTGTACAATTACATATCTGCAGACTTTTAATACATGAGTATTAAATACACTGACTACATATACGTATTTTATTATTCCTTAAAATCATTTACAATATTTGCTGCATCCTCATTTAGCTCAGTACATGTGTGTGTGTGTGTGTGTGTGTGTGTGTGTGTGTGTGTGTGTGACTTCAGTGATAATATGAACCTAATGAGAGTACTGCTTTTGGCAGTTTGTTTGGATATTATATATATATTACTTTATAATTATACTTACATATATTTTTTCTGGTTGATAAAAATTCATTTACCTTAAGTGTTAAAATGTGTTAGAAGAAGAATAATATATCTTTGATAGGACTTTTTCTCTAAAACTCGATGAAAGTTATTTAATTAATGAGGTGTTTTTATTAGATCTTTCAAAATTTAATACGATGTGTTTTGATCACATTTACTCCCTCTTAACTCCTCCTCTACCCATTCCTTCTTCCATACCTGCTGTATTAGGTTTTAATGGCTGTGAAGGCACACCATGACCAAGGCAACTTTTATAAAGGACAACATTTAATTGTTGGCTTACCTTTTCAGAGGCTCAGTCCTTTATCATCATGGAGGGGAGGAGGACAGCATCCAGGCAGATATAGTGCTGAAGAAGGAGCTTCGAGTTCTACATCTTGACCAGAAGACAGCCAGGAGAACCCTGACTCTTCTGCACTGGGTGGAGCTTGAACACTAGGAGCCCTCAAAGCCTGTCTATGCAGTGACATACCTCTTCCAACAAGGTCATGCTTATTCCAACAAGGTCAAGCATCTTTAAACCTCCCACCACACCACCCCAAGTATTCATCCTACTTTAATGGATATTAAATACTTGAGTTTTTAAAATTTTGCATCAAATAGAAAATAATTGAAATAAGAAATAAATGATAAATAATTCCATAGTAAAAATTAATATCATGTGATCTTAATGAAACTTATGATACTTATGAAACTTAAGTTTCTCTATGAAACTTAAATCTATTAAACTCCTATTCATCTAAAGATTATGAAATACAGCAGTGGGCAACCAAGCATATAAATAATTTCTTCCTGTATAGATATAACTTTAAAATAAAAAAGTAAAATGACAATGAAACTATTATAAACATGAATATTGTATAACATTCATAGGTGTTGAAATTGACTATTCTCTGCATATTGCTTTATTTATGAAACTTTCCTAGGCTTTAAAGAATAGGATTTGCTTCAAGGTGTATGCATAGTGGGTTAAGAATACCAGATATTCATATGTGCATGTAAAACACACATTTTCATCTTTATTTTAATATTTCATTTCTGAAGTCACAGCTTGTTTGCTTTTAGCCTACATACCCATTAATGATTCTGCTATAATTATTCCTGGAACACATGTTCCTGTGGGAATTATGCTACCTAGAGAGAGGAGAGTCTTCTTTGCAATTCTAAGGTCAGCTACTTTCATGTTTAAGGGCTTTATGATGCCTCTTTCTTATGTAGATGAAGAAAGATCTGAAAGATATGTGACTTGAAAGTGGCTTACAACTTATGAAAAGGCACCTTATCAGATAGGTAGCAATAAGAAATGAAATTAACATAAAGTCAGATGTATTCAATGCATCCATTTCCAAAGGATTAGTACATTTTTTCACATTAAAATCTTAATAATGTTCACAATTTGGTCAGTGTATTTGTAATACATTTATAGTGTAACAATTTACAAATAGAGTACAATTTTATAATTTGTGCTGATCAATTCCCAAAACACAGGAAATTCAGACAATCAAGCGCTGAGGACTGGAGTTCCATGTCCAGAAGCTATGTAAACATTTCAGACTTGATGGTGAGCCCTGGGAGTCCCAGTAGGAAGGAATCGGGAATGAAGGTACTCACCTTCAAGCAGACAGTAATTAGTGAGCCCCAGACTAATGAGAAACTCTGTCTCAAATGATAAGGATGGTTTGGTTGAGGATGATACCTGAGATTGATTGTCCTCTGGTCTCCATACGCTTGCAAACACACGTGCATCAAAACCTCCACACAAACCCACACACATGTGCAATCTCTCTCTCTCTCTCTCTTTCTCTCTCTCTCTCTTTCACTAACACAAACATGAACACACAGACACACAGGAACACATATACACATAAATTAAAATTGCCATAATCGCTAGCTTTTAAAAAAGAGATTGAATCATATGATTATGTGTTAATCAAAATTATTTGTTAATGAAACTTTAGGATTACAGGTCTTTATTACACAGGGTTTTGTGCTTAATGAATAGAAATTTCAGTTGACTGTAGCATGCTTATTCTTAATTTTATTGTTTTATTTTCAGTACTTTGTGAATGTTTTGTTTTATACATGAAGGTCTACATTTTCCTTTATCTTAGCTTTCAATACTTTTGTCTATTTATTGGAAGATTCTCTGTATTATTTAAATATTAAAATTAATAGCTTCACATTTTTTAAAGCAGGTCAATCAGTACAGAATCTAAAAAAGTCACATTACTTCTTCCACTGTTTGTCTTTTCTTGGAAAAAAATCTCTAAAATTTGTTTGAGCTGTGACATCAATTTTTTTCTGAGATTTGCTACCCTTTTGGGTAAATGAGCACTAAATGGTCAAACTTTATATACTTGAAACACAGACTTAGGTGGGGAACACGCTTTTACCTATGATCTTCAAACACACTGGCATGCTTCAAATTGGAACAGCCACTTTGAATAAATGTCCTTTCACCCTTCAGTCAATACTTCCCTGGAGACCCAGCATGTGTGGCTTTGCCTGTATCCCTTCTCCTCCCTCTCCTACCATGGCTGTACATCTGCATTCACATATGTAGATCCAGGGCTACCTCTATTCCTTCCTCCTTCTCTACAATATATGTATTCAATAAATATGCATATCTAATTATATATTTCCCTTCTGTTTTTTAGAAATGAAGACAACACATACAAGAGATCATTCAATAAACTGGTTCTTAATGAAGAAATTAATATATGTAATACTATGGTGTCAAACGCTAATTAGAGTAACATAAATCTTCATCTAAATTTTGTTATTCTTGTGAGAACCATCATCATCCATAATGTGGATTAATCTTATAAATTTGTAAAGAGAGTTTTTATTATGATGATGGCTCCCTGCCACATTTATTTATGTATTAATTTAGCACCAAATCTTTTAATATTAACTCTGCTATATCCTCAACTCCTCAGTTTTTCCATATAAATGGCATGGTCAATAATTATAAGTACTTTCAAATGCTTCATAGTCTTCCTGATTTAACTCCAGTATGTTGTCCCCTACTGCTTGTCATATTTGACCCTACACTCCAGTTACTGTAGATCATCTGCTCATCCTAGGACATGTCACACAACATCATACCTAATGGAGCTTAAACTGCTATTCCTTTACACTGTCAGTCTTTTTCTCAAGGTATCTGCCCTGACACTGTCTAAATTTTGGTATCTTTAGTATCAAAATTTACTCTATCATAGATGCCAGTCTAAATAAATTTTGCACAATTAATTCTCACATAGTCCTTTCTTCCCTAATGTTGCTCAAGAAACACATTATCACAGGATGTTTTTAAACATGGAAGAGCCATCCACTAGAGTATGGGAATCATACACATAATCACTCAAAAAATAAAAAAGAATGAGTCTCCTTTCTTACCATAAATTACCAAGAAGAAGTTGAACCTGGAAATATGTAATTGACCTATTTTGTGACCTATTTAATGATACTGATTGGCTTGACGTTGTTCATATATGGGCAGTGCTAAGCTAACTTCGTAGGTTATAAAGGGAAGGCATGAAGTTTGGTGGGCAATATGTTCAGAAGAATGAGGGAAAATGTGGTCAATATGTTCATGTATATTTATGAAATTCTTAACAATAAAGAAAATTAAAACAACAACAAGAAAAATGTATGTGGGAGCACTATGTAGAAGGCTCAGTCAGCAAGTTTTCTAGAATTCATGTGGGAAAAAAGCAGACATGGCAGTGTGCCCTTTTAACTCTAGAACTGGAAAGTCGGGGACAGGTGGATTACTGGAGCCAGCCTAATGTATATAATGAGCTCTGAGCCAGTAAGGAACTCTGCCTCAAAAAAGAAAAGAAAAAGATGTTGACATCTTTCCTCTAACCTTCACACATAGGAGTACACATATGCATAAACACAGATGAGTATTCATATAGTAGTACCTGTAACCCAGTATACACATAAACACATGCATCCAATGTACTTAGGAATCAGATCTTACTAGCATGTAGAATGAACTGCAATCAAAAAGATGCTCTAGGTAAGACTTGAAGAGAATGGAGAACATTGAAAAATATATGGCCAGAGGAAAGGGTTCATCCTCAAAGGAAACAGCTAGGGAAAAATTTGACTTTAGGCTTTACTGGGAGATATAGGAGGCAGTGTAGGTAGGATTAGGCTTGGTGAGTTAGGAGAGCTACAGAAATTTCTTTCCCTGAGGACTTGTTTCTAGTGGTTTGTTATTTGTCTCTGGGATGAAAAGTCCCTGATATGTAACAGCCACATATATGATGTGGATCAAAATATGGGCTCTGCTATATTGAATACCCCATAAAACAAAACAGAGCATAAACAAACAATCAAACAAATAAAAACTGTGAGTGGGCCAGCTGAACCACTTAGTTTGGAGGTTGAGGTATGGGGTCTCTTTAACACAGGCTTTCAAAAACAGCTTGAATTATATAGTGAGACTGTGTCTTAAATTAAAAAGAATTAAACAAAGATTAGATAGCTCCAGTAAAGACAAGCCCTCAACTTTGTACACATTTCCTTAGATAGAACATTTAAAACATGATTAACAGACACGACATTTATGGGATTCAGAAATTATATAGAAGTTTTTCCTTACTAGGAATGTTTTATAATTACTTGGCTTCAATAAATTAGAGATATGTGCATGGTTTGGGATATATTCCAAGTCATTGAAATAATTTCCAAACATAATAATCACTCTATAATTATCTCAAATTGTCTTCTTAATTTGTAAAGTTTAATTTCCATGTCATTCTTACAACTATACAAGGACTGATACAACCCTCTAGTGCATCATTTTATTTCCTTACATACATAGTTGTGGTTTTTGACTTAAAGTAAGTCACCAAGATCCATTATGTTGGCACGGATGTTTAATAAATGTAACTATATGGAGGCCAGTTAGACTGTATGCAGAACAATCCACAAGCAAATTATAGCACTGAATGGAATTCTTCCCACCATTATAAACATATAATCTTTATTCCACTTTTCTTTCTAGTTGATTGTCTCTCTTGAGGTCAGTGAGAAAAATTTACATAGTTGCCTTTTATGTTAATCTCTTGAGGTAAAGTCTACAAAGCTATCAGAAAATGAAAAAAATCATCTGATTAATTGTTTCTGATGTTGAACAATTAGAAGAAACCAATCATTTGCATTTTAATAACATTGTTACCATCTGTTAAATGAATACATTAATCTTGATTAGCTTGATTCCTGACACTTGCAGTCCGGGTTTACTCATGTGTACAAGGATGCTCACAGTTTTAAAGTCAAATATAGCTTTAGTTACCACAGTAAAATGTAACTCCATTTACTGATGGAGAACAGAAAAGAAATAAAAGATGAATTATTACAGAAACAAAAAGTAGAGAAGAAATCAAATAATTTGAGTCGATAAAGCAACAATTTCATCTGCTTTGTTACATAAAACTTAATGTAAATCATTGTGTTGCTGGCCAATGACACAATCGTAGTTGCTTTTTCAACAAAAGTAAAGTATACATCAGACAACTGTAGCCAAAATATTGTCCTTCAAACCTGTGAGAGGAAACATAAAACCATTCAATTAATAGCAAACCACTCTGCCATGTCATTAACATGAAGATTAAAAGCCCATTTTACTGTCACATCCTACAAATTTCACTCCCTCCAAATGTTCCCTTTGTGATTTTATTGCTTTGACAACAGTATTCATTTCATTTATAATTTTATTAATATTCCCTAACAGTGCCGCATACACATGCGTTTATGATTCTCTATGTAAAAAAAACCTCTTAAGAAATAAGACTTTCTTTGTTTCAAAATAATAACACAATAGCTCAATAGATCATAAATTGACAGTAAACACATAGAACAATCTAAATCCTTACTTGTTACTGAAAATGCTGTTTAAATTCCTACTTGTTATAGTAAACATAAGTAGAAAGAGGTAACATTTCTACAACAACAATTGGAGAGTATAAAAGAAAAACTTGGGCCTATTTTGATGGCGCATGCTTTAATCCCAGCACTCATCAGGGAGGCAGGGGACCTCTTCATATTTGAAGTTGCCCTAGTCCTACATAGTAGTTCCAGACTACACATGAGTCCTTGTCTCAAAAAAGCCAACCAAACACACAAAACAAGAATAAAGGAAAAAGAAAAACAACAAAACCCTTTTCTGATTGTAGGTTGGTGTTATGTTCATATAGAAAAATCTCAACTCATGTTCAACTGTAGGATCCAGGACAATGTCTCAAATTTCCCATGTTATTGGCTCTAGGATTAATGTATAGTGAGAAATGTATCTATTTTTGTTTGAACAAATTCATTGTAAACAAGTTACTCATGACATACAATGTAAAAAAGAAAGAGAGGTGGTTTGAATATGCTTGGCCCAGGGAGTGTCACTATTAAGAGATATGGCCTTGATGGAGTAGGTGTGGCCATGTTGGAGGAGGTGTGGCCTTGTTGTAGGAAGAATGTCACTGTGGTGTTGGGCAATGAGACCCTCGGCCTAACCATGAAGTCCTTCAGATGAAGATGTAGAACTATCAACTCCTCCTGCACTATGCCTGTCTGAACTCTGCCACTTTCCTGCCTTGATGATAATGGACTGAACCTCTGAATCTGTAAACCAGCCCCAGTTAAATGTTGTCTATATAAGACTTGCCTTGGTCATGGTGTCTCTTCACAGAAATGAAAACCCTAAGACAGAAAGTATTTTTAAGAACTTTTTCTCTGATTGTGTGGATATTCTTGTTAAAATAAAAGTAAATCTGTTTCATTTGCTCACTCCATACTTAAAATTCATATCCAGTTCATATCTTATCTAATATCATTAAGATCAGGTGGTGATCTAAGTGAGAACTTTTCTCTGTAGGTTCGGGAACTTTAGTACTTTGTCCCCAGGAGATGTTTCTGTTTGGCAAGTTTATATCGATGTAGCTATGGGTGGGGTTGATTTCAAGGGTATATAGCTGATTTCTACATCTAAAGGGATTTAATCACTTCCCAAGTTTGGATAGAAATGTGCTCTCTCCCTGTTCTGCACAGATTGCTACTACAATGCCTTTGCTGCCATGATGGAAGTTATAAGCCAAAACAAACTCTTCCATAAGTCACTTTTCTTCATTGTTTTTATCACAGCAGAAAAAAAATAACAACAACAAAATAACTCATACAGATAGAGAAAGAAGCAGACAATTATCAGAGAAATAAATTCAAATAAAATTTAATATTTCAATCAAACCAATATTTAAAGGTTTGATCCATCAAGGCTGTTTATTATATGAAGCACTTTTTGAATACAGTGTTGGAGAATAGTATTCTAAACATGCATAGAATTTTTCCCTCTGCACTCTGAAATTCATGAGCTTCAGTTAGTATGGATTTTGTAGCTCCCATTCCCTAAATAGTATAATTAGAATTTCAGTTGCTATGGTTTATAAACTGTGAGTATTTGCACAAATTAAAACTTATTTCTGCCTCTTTAGTTTTCAAATCACTGTGTAAATAACAGCTGTGCATCATGACCAATCCTATTGCTCCTTTCAGAGTCTGTCAGTCACTGGTCACTGTGCATCTGTTACAGTGTCCCTGCACAGAGAGTAGACTGTACAGTTGCTTTTGCATCCTTGTCTCCTGATGATAAACCATATGACATTTATGAAGTGTGAATAATTGAAAGAGGGTGTTGGTCAACAAAGATGAAAATGAAGCTTAAAAAGCTAAAATGTTAGCTGAAATTGAACATTGAGAAGAATGGAGACTTACAGCAAAAACAGAAACCACAGAAGTGTGGACACTGGCAAACTAGAGGGAATCCAGACAGGAAAATGTAGGAAATGGCCATAGCAAGGTCTGTGACAGATCTGAAGAAGCAGTGAGATGGAGATACCTAACAGTTGTTTAGCCAGTCCACAAACTAACCCAGGTATATTTTACAAATGCTTAAGGTATAGAGAATCAAATACTTGAAGTCAACTCAAAATTGGCATGTGATGGTCTGGAATAGCATAGAGAAGATAGTAGAAACACAAATAAGCCTTTTAAAGAAAGTTAAAGACCATTCAATTAGTCTATGGAGAGAATTAAAGCATTTTAACACTCATTAGTATTTTATTTATTTATTTATTTTTGGACTTGTAATTTTTATTTTATTGGTCACAGTTTTAGAATGGCAGTTCTTTTTTTTGTTTTTTTGTTTTTTCTACTTTATTTACATTTCAAATGTTTTCCCCTTTCCAGATTTCCCCTTTGTAACTTCCCTACTCCCTCGCCCCCCCCCCGCCTCTATTGGGGTATTACCCCACTCACCCACTCGCCCACTTTCATCTTCCCTCCTTGGCATTCTCCTATAACTGGGGGATCTAATACCCTCAGGCCCAAGGGCCTCTCCTCCCCCTGATGTCTAAAAAGACCCTCCTCTGCTGCATATGTGGCCAGCACCATGGGTCACTCCATGTATATTCTTTGGTTGGTGGATCAGTCTCTAGGAGTATCAGGGGGTCAGGCCATTTGCTACTGTTGCTGCCTTTCTGGGGATGCAAACTCCCTCAGCTCCTTCATTCCCTTCTCCAAGTCCTCCATCTGGGACCACCCACTCCACCCTACTATTGCTGTGAAGTGACTCTTGGATATTTCGAACTCTTGGGCTAATAACCACTTAACAGTGAGTACATACCATGTTCATTCTTTTGTGACTGCATTACCTCGCTCAGGATGATATTTTCAAGATACATCCATTTGTCTGCAAATTTCATGAAGTCATTGTTTTTAATAGTTGAGTAGTATTCCACTGTGTAAATGTACCACATTTTCTGTATCCAGTCCTCTGTGGAGGGACATCTGGGTTGTTTCCAGCTTCTGGCTATTATAAATATGACTGCTACGAACATAGTGGAACATGTGTCTTTGCATTTTCCTGTCTGGATTCCCTCTAGTTTGCCAGGAGTGGAATAGCTAGCTCCTCAGGTAGTATTATGTTCATTTTTCTGAGGGTCCACCAAACTGATTTCCAGAGAGGTTGTATCAACTTGCATTCCCACCAGCAATGGAGAAGTGTTCCTCTTTCGCCACATCCTCACCAACTTCTGCTGTCACCTGAGTTTTGGATCTTAGCCATTCTGACTGGTGTGAGGTGAAATCTCAGGGTTGTTTTGATTTGCATTTCCCTGATGACTAAGGATGTTGAACATTTCTTTAGGTGCTTCTCAGCCATTCAAGTTTCCTCAGTTGAGAATTCTCTGTTTAGCTCTGTTCTCCGTTTTTTGATAGGGTTATTTGGATCTCTGGAGTCTAGCTTCTTGAGTTCTTTATATACATTGGATATTAGCCCTCTATCAGATGTAGGATTGGTAAAGATCTTTTCCCAATCTGTATGTTGCCATTTTGTCCTACTTACAGTGTCCTTTGCCTTACAGAAGCTTTGTAATTTTATGAGGTCCCATCTGTCGATTTTTGATCTTAGAGCACAAAAACTATACAAAGAATCAACAAAACCAGGAGCTGGTTCTTTGAGAAAATCAACAGGATAGATAAACCCTTAGCCAGACTAACCAGAGGGCACAGAGACAGTGTGCAAATTAATAAAATTAGAGATGAAAATGGAGATATAACAACAGAGTCTGAGGAAATTAAAAATATTATCAGATCCTACTACAAAAGCCTATACACAACAAAATTGGAAAATCTGGAGGAAATGGACAAGTTTCTAGACAGATACCAATTACCAAAGTTAAATCAGGATCAGATAAACCATCTAAACAGTCCCATAACCCCTAAAGAAATAGAAGCAGTCATTAAAAGTCTTCCAACCAAAAAAAGCCCAGGACCAGATGGGTTCAGTGTAGAATTCTATCAGACCTTCAAAGAAGACCTAATACCAATACTCTTTAAGCTATTCCATAAAACAGAAACGGAAGGAACACTACCCAAGTCATTCTATGAGGCCACTGTTACAGTGATACCAAAACCCCACAAAGACCCAACAATAAAAGAAAACGTCAGACCAATTTTCCTTATGAATATCAATGCAAAAATACTCAATAAAATTCTTGTAAAGCGAATCCAAGAACACATCACAACGATTATTCACCATGATTAAGTAGGCTTCATCCCAGATATGCAGGGATGGTTCAATACCCGGAAATCCATCAATGTAATCCACTACATAAACAAACTCAAAGGAAAAAACCACATGGTCATTTCATTAGATGCTGAAAAAGCATTTGACAAAGTTCAACATCCCTTCATGATAAAAGTCTTGGAAAGATCAGGAATTCAAGGAGCATACCTAAACATAGTAAAAGCAATATACAGCAAACCAGTAGCCAACATCTAACTAAATAGAGAGAAACTCGAAGCAATCCCGCCAAAATCAGGGACTAGACAAGGGTGCCCTCTCTCTCCCTATCTATTCAATATAGTACTTGAAGTTCTAGCTAGAGCAATCAGACAACAAAAGGAGGTCAAAGGGATACAAATTGGAAAGGAAGAAATAAAAATAGTACAATTTGCAGATGATATGATGGTATACTTAAGTGACCTGAAAAACTCCACCAGAAAACTGCTACAGCTGATAAACAACTTCAGCAAAGTGGCTGGATACAAAATTAACTCATTAGTATTTTAAATAATATGGCAGAAGCTAAATATTAACTAACTCTTTGGGTTTTTTTTTTTTTTTTTTTTGCTTCTCTGTGTGTAGACTTGCAGCAGTGATTTTGGTCATTTTGGCAATCCAGTTTTGAAGCTCAAGAACAATTACCTGCTAATTGATTATTAAGGTTATTGGGTTGTGCAGAGTTCTTTTTGGTCAGTCATCTCTGTAGTCTAGTATTTTATGCAACAAGGATATTTTCATTGATCACCAAGAAGGGCTAGTGAGTGATCACCAAAAAGGGCTAGTGAGTGAATATATATATATATTCCTAAATATAATCTGTTCAGTTTGTATAATGTTAGATATAACTTTTAGAGCTGACCATTTGGTACCGGACTAAATATTGTCTTAATAAAATAACAAATGATCAGTGAATAACACAGGAGTAGTGAAGGAATGTAGAGTGTGAATATCTGATTTTTTTTCCCTCCTTGGATATATCTACAATTTTTTAAATTTTCTCATTTTTTTGTTTATATCCCCCTTTATTTTTGTCAACCTTTATTAATATTATTCACATTGGACATTTCAACATGGCTGGGATCAAACTCAGGATCACACACTTTAGATCAGTCTCTATCAGTGGACTAAACATGAACCTCTGATTGCATGCTTACAGGTGCAATGTCCTCTTGAGTTAAACATAAAAATTCCTCTAATTCTTTTATTTCGGGACTTCTAAATTTATTTATTTATTTATTTATTTATTTATTTATTTATTTACATCAAACTCTACTGCCTTTCCCAGAATCTCTTACAGAGACCATCCCTCCATCCCCCCTTCACCTCTGAGAGGGTAGGGCTCCCCTTGGGTACTCCAACCTTGGTAAATCATGTCTCTGCCAGGGTGGGAATATCTTCTCTCACTAAAGCTAGAAAAGGTAGCTGTGTTAGGGAACAGACACCACAGTCAGGCTACAGCAGGGAGAGCATCAGCTCCAGTTTTGGGGTGTATCACATGGATACTGAGCTGCTTGTCTACTATATATGTGCCAGGGGCCTTGTTCAAGCCTGTGTGTATTCTTTGGTTGGAGGTTGTCTCTTAAAGCTCCCAGAAGTCCAGGTATATTGACTCTGTTGGTCCTCCTGTGGTGTTCCCATCCCTAAAGCTGTTGCTGTCTGTAGAATAATTTCCCCTAACTGGACTGTCTTGTTTGGCCTCAGTGGGAGAAGAAGAACATAACCCTGAAGTGGCTTGATGTGACCGGGGGTGGGGGTGGGATACCCAGGCATTTGTTTGCTTTCTCAGAGAATGGAGGGAGGGATAGGAAAAGGACTGTGGGAGGGAGGACCGGGAGTTGGGATATCTACGGATATCTACAATTTTTAACTCATTACTGATATTACATCTTCTGGGAACTCTCTGATAGTTTTGCATCTAAAATATATGGGCTGTGACTTCTGTCTATTGATCTCCACTCAGGTGACAGGAAGGTTAAATAGATCACACAGCAGACTCTACAGTGGGCAGTTCTTGGGAAACAACTCCATGTCAGGTAATCTTTGGACTGGTATAACTTTTATAAAGAAGTAAAACATTTTAGTTGGCAATGTTCCTGATAATTTTAAATCACTAGACAGTATACCATAATTTCATTTTTTAATTTTCCCATTATTTATAAATGATAAAACATTCTACATCTTCTGATGATTTTTAAAATTGAAACACAACAAAACAAAGAGGAATTCCTAACTCTTGATTAGTAAGGATTTTGATATTATGTAAGTTCACCATAATTTGTTTTGTTTGCTTCTTTCTTTCTTTCTTTTTTACTTCCTTTCTACTTTTTTTTTGTGTGTGTGTGTTAAGAAATGAAACCAGAGCTAACACATGCCAGACAAAGATTCTCTTGCCAAGTGATGTCCCCAACACAATACTGATAATTTTACTGACTGAGATAAGGGTGTTTTTATATATTATTAAAGATAAAGGAAAAGTATTATACTGATTTTATAATGAAAATAACTTTATTATCAGCTAATCCTTAAGAGTTCAAGGAAGAAGAGTAAATATAAATAAATAAGTTACTTTATATGAAGTCTGCCTCATTGGTATGAATAAAATTTAAGAAATACTTTCTAATGTTTTGATACTTGATATGTTTGCAATATTTATGCAATAAAATACACAAAAATCCTTTAACTGTTGGAGCTTTGTGTAATATTCTCCATGGTAGAACTGAGACAATTCTTTATTAAATTATTCTGTTGTCTAATGACATAACCATATTTTACATATTGGTTATCTTATTTGTCATAATTTATCTGCTTCTTATAGTCAACCATATATTCTAGCTAAAATCATTGAAAAGTAACAGCAGGGCCAGAGAGATGGTTCAATGTTTAAGGAAGTAATGGCGTCTGATGCAAACTTGGCACACTGAGTTCTGTCCCCAAGCCTATAATTTCCACCTTCCACTTCTCTCTCTCTCTCTCTCTCTCTCTCTCTCACACACACACACACATACACACACAGAGAGAGAGAGAGAGAGAGACAGAGAGAGAGAGAGAGAATAATGCATATATCTTGTGAAATATGGAGGTTTGTCCCAAAGGATAGTAAACTATATACAACATAAAATTTGCTACTTTAACGATGCGAAGTGTGTAATACAGAGCTATCATTTCACTTACATTTTTACAGTTCTCAACATTATATATTTCTATAGCAATTCTACCTTCCCACAGAAAATAATGGGGGTTCCAGTTTAAACCGCAATTTCTCATTCAGTCTCTTTCTTCAGGCTCTCTTAACCTCTAATCTACTTTCTATAAACTGGGTTCTTCCATATATTTTATATAAGTGAAATTACACATATTACTGCTTGTCTGCCTTACTTATGTACTTAGAAATACTTTTAATGCCTTTTACATTTAAATACTTCAGTGTATTGGAAATCTACATTCAAAATTACTTTTTTTCATGATGGGGAGATATTAATTTGTCTTCTCCTGTTTAAGCAATGACTCAAGTGATTTGATATCAGTCATCTTCAAAGGTTTTCCTGAAATGTTTGATGTCAATGACAGCTCCCACTTTTTTGAGTGTGATCTGTTTTGTGAATCATTAGAGTTTAGGTTGAAAGTCTCCTTCTGATGTGTAGCCTTGTGTGTTTATCTACGTATATGAGTGGCACTCTTCAAATTCTCTGAACCTGAGGATTGACTCTTCTATTAGTTCAAAAATTGCCATAGGTCATTGTTTTCTAGATACTTGTATTTGTCTTTTTCTTCCTTCTGTTGTTTACTTCTTCCTTTGCTATCAGCATATCTTTTTAGAGTGTGCATGTACATATAGTTGTGTGCTTATTTGGGGACTTGCATGTGTGCTTGAAGGCTATAGGTTGATACTGGATAGCCTTCTCATATGCTCTCCATCTTGACTTTTGAGGCACGGACTCTCACTGAATAAGCAGTTCATGTATTCTTCCTGTATGGACTGAACGGTATGCTTCTCTCTGTCACCCAAGCATTGGAATGTCAGGAATGACCAACAAGCCCTGTTTTTATGTGGCTGCTGAGAAGAGCACCCGTGTCTGCATGCTTTTTCAGCAAAATGATTATTGAACTATCTCTCATTCATTTTCATTGTCCATATCATGTAGTATTTAATATTTTAAATGTCAGTTGGATTATTGTTTTCTTCTGCTTGTGGAGGTATATATGGCTCCAATTGTTTGTCCTTAGCTATTTATAATATTCCATTTATACTTTTATTTCATTGCTAAAAAGTTAAAGATAAAACTAAAAACAAATATGTCACATATAAACATTTATATATAGTATGAATTTGTACAAGTACAGCTATGCAATATGTTGCATATATTTTTGTTTCTAACACATTTATATGGTGTGTGTATGTGTGTTTGTGTGTGTGTATGTATGTGTGTGATACAAACAAATAGATATAAACACATGGTAGACTCACCATGAAACCCATTCTGGTCTTAACATCACTATGTAGTCCAAAATTTTCTCAAACTAGTAATTCTCCTGATCCAACCATCCCTATATGAGAATTATATGCACGAGTCATCAGAATAACTATAAGAATTTGTATTATGTATCTGTATTCTTCCTTGAATTTTCAAAGTGTTCATTATGGAATTGTGTGTGAGGGCAGATGGGGAAGGCCTAGGAAAAACTGAGGAAAGAAAAACCATAATCAAATGATATTGTATTAAAAAAATCTATTTTCTTTTTAAATATTTATTTATTTATTTTACATCCTACTCGCTGTCCCCCTCCCAGTCATCCCTTCCCACAATCCTTCCCCCTTCCCCCCCTCTACTCCCTTCTACTCTGAGCCTGTGGGGACCCTGTGTGTATCTCCATCACCCTGGAATTTCAATTTTCAGTGAGCCTAGGTGCTTCCTCTCCCACTGATGCCAGACAAGGCAGTCCAGCTAGAAGAACAAATCTCACGGACAGACAACAGCTTTTGGGATAGCCCCTTGTTTCAGTTGTTTAGTACCCATGTGAAGATCAAGCTGTACATCTGCTACATATGAGTGAGGAGCCATAGGTCCAGCCCATGTGTGTTCTTTGGTTGTTGGTTTAGTCTCTGAGAGCCCCAATGGTCTAAGTTAGTTGATTCTGTTGGTTTTCCTGTGGAGTTCCTATTCCCTTAGGGGCCTGCAATTCTTCCTCTTCTTCCATAAGGGTCCCCAAGCTCATCCACACCCACTCTTTGACTGTGAGTGTTTGCATCTGTCTGACTCAGCTGCTGGGTGTAGTCTCTCAGAGGACAACATGCTCCTGTCTGCAAGCATAACAGAGTATCATTATAGTGTTAGAGATTGGTGCTTGACCATGGAATGTGTCTCCAGTTGGGCCAGTTATTGGTTAGCCTTTCCCTTGGTCTCATTTCCATGCCCCGTGCCTGCATTACTTGTAGACAGGATAAATTTGGGGTTGAAAGTTTTGTGGGCTAGTAAGTTCCACTTCTTTATCTTTTCCCTCATTATTTCATAATTAATGTTGTAGTTTGCAAATATATCTTATAATAATAGGCTTATTTAAGTACTTTTCTTTTGCTAACCTTGCTTTGCATGAACAAAATCTTCTTCTCTATAGAGATTTTGAATGTTTCCGGCAGTGTATCTTGAGATTCATAGCTTACATTTGTTTTGCTAACCACGAGAAAGGACATTTTTGGTAGAGCTGAAGAATGACTTTTTATTCTCAGTATTGTACAGCTACCAGTGGGTAACCTCTGCTATCTCCCAAACATGTCTGCCGTTTTTTCCAGTGTTGCCCTTGCAATTACCTTAATTAGAAGTTCTGTTACTCCTAATGCTCACAATAATGTCCATTCTAGAGACTTATGTGATCCTGCCAGCAAATAATTGTATATGTACATATATAGTCCCTTATATAAGTTAATATTGACCATGTTTTTCCTGGTTATCAGGTAAATTCTAAACTAGAAGAATAGCCTCTGGGTATCAGCATAATAATAAACTATTATAAATGTTTTGTAAGTTGCTACTTCTCTTGCTTTGACAACTCATAAGTTTCACTGTTCATTGAAAGAGTATTCAGTAAATTTCTTTGACTTTTGCATATCACTTGTAAAAATATTACTAAGTGGATATTATTTGATTTTTCTGTATCTTATTTGCTACAGTTTTATATATGTGAGTGTGTCTGAAAGTTTTCTGTTTTAAAATTTCACTTGAATACACATCATACAGGTATATGGGTATTTGTGTTGATTTAACCTTCTTGTTTGAAGTGAATCAATTGTCAAAACTATTTGAATATAGTGTAATCTCTACATAGACATACTGGTATGCTCAAACTTTTCTGTCATAAAATATCTTGACAGTAATTCAGAGAAAGAAGAATGATCTAAGTCAGTATATAAAGTCAGTTTTCTTAAACTGGCTTTATGTTATTAAATATCAAATTTCACCTATCAAAATCTGTCTAGATATTAAGCTACTAACTAACTGAGCAGCTTAGTTAGTGAAATATAAATAAGTGAAAAATAAGTGAAATATAAAAGCAATGAAGATGTACATTTCTTTGAAAGGATGATAACTAATAACTGGCTATAATCAGATACATAATTACAGGTACTTGGGACTGAGGAGGGTATAGCCACTATTCCTTGTTACAAGCAATCTGTACTCCCAATGCTTCTGATGAATAATCTCAGAAGAGAAAATTATACCAATACAATTTTAGCCATATTTATTTACTCTATCAGATTTACATATTTTACTTAATTAACTGACTATCTTGTTTGACAAATTCTGCTTAATAGTTAAATAAAATAAAACACAGAACTGACTATCTTGAAGGCACAATCTGAGATATGTTTTCTATACAATCAATATTTGTTTAAAAAATCTTTAGCAAATCTTACTCTACTGCTATGAGTTAGGCACTGTAGTACCCATGGGAAATGTAATTCAGAAATGCAATAGTATGTTAATGTTACATAGATATATACATACACAGATGATCTTATATATAATTCCTTTATAATTTTAATGATGTGGATTATCATTAAAGATCATCTAGGAAAATACAAATGTATATCTGGATGTATTGCCATAAATCATGAAAGAAAGAAATTCTACCAATAAAAAAGTTCTAGTGTGTGACAGAGAGAAATGCTTTAGGAATAAAGGTATTTTTCTCTGTATTAAAGCTTTGTTTATGGATATTTTCTGAGTGATCAATAAAGTTATTTCATTGTAAAACTGTTTCAGAACTTTGAGATGAGATGAAGATTCTTATCATGGAATCTCAAACATATGTCATACCCTAGTTAGAAAATAGTAGATAAATTATATTTAATAATAGTCACTTTAGACTGAGTCGTTTTTGCTGAAAAAAATGTTGCATTAGAAACAAAGGAGATAGTTAATGTTTTTAAAGTGCCTGATGTACAAGCATTGGTACCTGTGTGTGGCTCTATCATAAAGAAAATTGTGCAGTTGCCATATCTGTCACCCTAGCAAAGTGAGAGTGGATATGAGTAGTCTCCTGGGCTTGTTAAACAGTCAGTTTATCCAACCAGTGAGTGTTTTTGTGAATGAGAATCTTAAAGTGGTCAGTCCTGAAATCACATTTACATAAATAATACTAAACATACATACAACATACTAAATGTATTTATACATTTATTATACAAAGACATGTAGTAGTAATAATAATTAATATTAATAATAATTATTATTATGGAAATAAGCCATCAATTTGAGAGAGAGGGAGGTTGAGGGGCATAAGAGGGGCTGGAGAGATACACACACACACACACACACACACACACATATATATGTATATATATATATATATATATCACATATATATATGTGATATAGTGTGTAAAAGTTGAGGCAAATATCTTATCTCAGCCACAAGTCTTCATTTCCATGTGCACACATATGCATGTTTCTCCATGTGCACACATGCATGCACATACTCTACCTTCTTCCACACTGATGAAAGACACCTTATGTAATTGAATCAGATATCATCAAATAACTTTTATCATTTGTGATTAAAATTGACAGATGATAAACTAATTTTGGAAATATGTCGGGAATGTCATTTATACATCTCAAGTGCCACTTCTATGAACCAGAATTTGAATATTAATAAACAGGAGCATGGTTGACTGAAGAATGATTAGACAAGAATTTGTGGATTTGCAGTATTTCATTTGGAATCTTGTAATGGTTTTTATTTTCCTGACGTTATTGAAGAGACATCACCATTAAGGATGGCAGAGAGCAATGATTTTGTCTGTTACATAAACTTTGAAGTGGAGTCACCTGGCACTTGTACAACATTAGCATAATGCAGAGTTAAAGTTCTGTGTGGCTCAGATAAGATGAAAAACACAAAGCAGGTGGCTGATTCTCTATGCAGATTATTCCTTGAGACTAATAATTTTACTTTGGAGGAAAAAAAATGGATTCAGTGTAGGTTAAGGTAAGACACGGTGTGCTCATTAAGTGTAATTGTGAACCTTTCAGTGAGGCCAATATGAGTAAAAAGAGATTTTGATAATTGTCCAAGGTAGAATAGGATGGATGAAAATCCATCAAGTTACTAATCATCAAGAGAAGGGTCTGAGAAAATGGAGGAAGTTTTATGCAAACTCTCTTCTTTTCTGTATGATATCAACCGTTCACACACCATGATAAATTTACTTAGTTCATTAACCTCTGATATTTCAAAGGAGATTAGACAGGGTTTTCAACATGAGACATTCTACCCCATATCTTAAAACCAATTTTTGAGTGACAGAGGTACAAAAACTTCTCAGGCTGGCACCGTGAAAAAAAAAATTGACAAATCTGCTGTCTGGGTTAAAGCCCTATGAAAGACTTTGAATAAAGACTTTTGTCTAAAAAACAACATCACTTTCACCTGCAATTATGGAAAAATGCTTCAGAAATATCAAGTGTCTTTTTCACTAAAATTTATACCTTATGAACTTTAAAAATAAATTGGTATTCTGGCAATCAAAGTGGTCACCAAGAAAGCTAGGTTCCTAGTGGAGCTCACTTTGGTCAAGTGCAGTCTATAAGGTTTATATGGACTTTCTATAGGAAAAATAATTAAAATATAAGTGAAGTTCACCCCAGACAAAAGAATAAACACTTGTGTATCTAAAACTTTCACACTATACCATTTTCTGATATCTTCTTCCCATATCTCTTCATCTTACTCATGAGTAAGCAGCCTTGAATCTACTTTGTGCAGACACACTTTGGTTTCAGTTTTCAGAATCTTCTGTAACTGAAGTCATATAATAGATTTTTTTCAGGGTCCAGCTTCTGTTACTCAACATATCTATCCTGAAAATCAATCAGAAACACCATGTAGATTTTGCTGGTAAGTCTTATTTAATTTTACTATTGGATGATTATTGTTTATTACTGAAAGATAACTTGGTTGGAATTTGGCTGGAATTTCCAAATGTTTAGTCATTGTAACTAAAGCTACTATAAACACTATGGTGTCTTGAGTAAGACGTGTGTGTGTGTGTGTGTGTGTGTGTGTGTGTGTGTGTGAAAGTAGGCTCATGCATTGGGGCCCTTGGTCCTTGGTTGTTGGATTGTTAGGGAGGATTGCACAGCCTATATGAAGTAGAGCCTAGTTATGGAAAGTACATTATTGTTCTGGATTTGGAGGATTTTCTCTTACCCTGCTTTCTTTTCTCTTTTTCTGCTTCCTGTATTTGAATTAAGTTTTCTAAAATGCCTGCCATATGTTCCCAGACTATTGCCATGCCTTACCCATTTATGATGGAATTGATACCTCTAAGTCATGACTTTTAATAAGTATTTTTCATTAATTTGATTTTGTTAAAATATCTTATCACAGCCACAGAATGTTCTCTCTCCTCTCTCCTTCTGTCTTCTCCTCCCTCCTCCTCCCATTCTCTTGAATTGCTATAAGGTACAGCCTAATTTTGAGCTCATTATGAGTTCTATAATGTTAAGATCCTCTTGCCTCAAGCATATGATAAAATATGGCCTAAAATTAATCTTCTTCCTTTTTCAGTGGAAAGATGTTTGAGGCACAATGATTTGTTTTCCTTGTTAGTTATTGTTTTTGTTTTGTTTTGTTTTGTTTTTGTTTTTGTAGGGTGTTATTCAGGATCTTCATAATGATTGAAAGCCTAAATCAAAATGTATTTAACTTTACTAAATCTCCTAATTTCTTCAGCACTTATATCTTATTCTGACTTACTTATCAAGTGGAATAAACACAGTATAATTGAATTTGCATATGTGGTGAATTATTGTGTTATTTCGTAAACTGAAAAGAAAGTTCAGGATATACTGACCTTTCATAATACAGAATATGAGGAAGTCCCTATCTTTCTCTATTTCATTGGTATAAACACAGTCTAGGTTTTGAGATGAAGTTGAGTTGTTCTTGGTTCTTTTTTCTCCCATTGAAGGGAAAAATAGTGAAACACAATGCATACTGCAAGACATGTTAACAGCATAACAGAATCCATTTGCATTTCAAATTTCATAGTTTTCTGTCACACTTCGCTATCTTCTGTGTTCTTTGTCTAACTTATAGATGTAAGACAAATTAGTTCAGTGAAGATATAATAAGAAAGATACATACTAAATGACATGTACTTTTCTTTAGGCTAAAGATAATAAGAGTCACTTTTGGACATGGTATTGTTTTTGATCACCTCTTAAAAAGTACTCTATAAGGTTTCATATATTTAAACTGAAGGCCAAGAGTTAAAGCCCTTCTTCATAAGTCAACAAACAAACAAATAAACAAAGAAGCAAAACATAATAAATACTCCAGTTATGTTCTGGAAATACCAGGGATATGATAATTATGTAGTGCTAAAGACCTATTAGACTCATAATCAACCCTATTATTGCTAGTGCTACTCTTGAGCAATTGTTCCTTGGGTATATAAGAAAACAGGTTGAACAAATCCTAGAAGGCAAGCCAGTAAACAACGTATCTCTATGGCTTCTGCATCAGGTTTGGTCTCTAGGTTCCCACCGTGAGTTTGTACCATGATTTCCCTGGATGATGGACTACAAGATGTAATATGAAATAATTCCTTTCTTCCCACCTTGATTTTGCACTTGGAATTTTATCACAGAAATGGAAGTCACAGCTGGCACAGGGAATACGCAGCCCTCCAATTTTCTAAATGCTTTGGTAGCTTTCTCTGTTCTCTCCATGGTGGTCCTGACCTGTATCCACTACAGTATTGGTCATCTTTTTATTAAGATTTCAACTGCTATGTAGCAGCATATTCAATTCTGACTCCTGAAGTTTTATGATCATGTTCATTTCTATGTCATGAAAGAGCTCTTTTAGGATGTTAAATTTTCTGTATTAACTTTATTAATACATCAAAATTGATTAAGAGACTGATACATTACATAATTTGATTTCTTTTAAGTCCTAGAGGCTAGGCTTTTGAAGCCAGAACCTAGTGACAGTCCTCTAGAAGGTTTTTGTTGTTGTTTTCATTAATTAGTTTATTTAACACCTTACATCAGGATCAGAGCTGCCTCTCTCCTCCATGTCTCCCTCTCACACAGCCCCTTTCCCCATTCCTCCTTCCCCTTTTCTTTTAAGAAAGGGGAGGCTCCCCATGGAGTATCAACCCATTCTGAAACATCCGGTCACTACAGTATTAGAAGCATCCTCTCACACTGAGGTCACACATGTTGGTCCACTTAAGGGAAAAGAATCCAAGCCTTTAAACTGTCTGTATGTCACTGCAGTTTTATATAATTGAAACAGAGCCCACTGGTTCTGTGGAGTATTTTTAGGGTAATCAATACGTTTATGAATGGACCAGTCATAACTTTACTATTCCTCAAAAGCCTCAGCTCCAGGTAAAATCACATTGGAGCTATGTTTTCAACCCTTGGATTTGAGAAGTACAAGAATCAGTCAGCAAAATTTTCCATCATTTACTGTCTTATTTTAATTTTACTGGCCACCTTAGATTCCATTCTTCTCCAGTTAGTCTTAACGAAGTCCTGAAATGAATTTGTTGCATGGTGAATTTACTCCACTGACAAATCATTTTAATAGGAGTGGTATGGAGTGAGTTCACTGCTAGCTATGAGCTAGTTAAAGACTAGCAGGAGAGATGAGAGAAAGTGGAAACAATCTTCAATGTAGTGATTTCTTATATTTCCTTGTAGCAAGCAAGTGGACCTATACTTGTATATAACTAAGTGTCCACATTTGTAAAGACACTAAATATTTGGAATCTGAAAGTTCCCTAATTTTTGAGGGGGATATTAAAGCATTTTTCCTTCTTTTATTAATGTAGTAAATAACTAGCTTATTTTATTTTAATTGGATATTTCCTTTATTTACATTTCAGATGTTATCCCCTTTCCTGGTTTTTCCCTTCCTGGAAACCCTCTATCCCATCCTCCTCCCCCTGCTTCTATGAAGGTGTTCCTCCACCCCCCTACCCATTCCTACCTCCCGGTCTTACATTCCCCTACACTAGGGCATCTATTAAGCCTTCATAGGACCAAGGACCTCTCCTCCCATTGATGCCTGACAAGGCCACCTTCTGCTATATATGTAGCTGGAGCCATGTGTACTCCTTGGTTGGTAGCTTAGTCCCTGGGAGCTCTGGGGGGGTCTGGTTGGTTGATGTGGCTGTTCTTCCTATGGGGTTGCAAATCCCTTCAGCTCCTTCAGTCCTTTCTCCAACTCCTCCTTTGGGGACCCCACACTCAGACCAATGGTTGGCTGTAAGCATATGCCTCTGTATTTGTATGGCTCTGGCAGGGCCTCTCAGGAGACAGCTATATCAGGCAAGCATTTCTTGGCATCCACAATAGTGTCAGGGTTTGGTGACTGTATATGGGATGAATCCCCAGGTGGGTCGTCTCTGGATGGCTTTTCCTTCAGTCTCTGCTATACATTTTGTCTCCATATTTGCTCCCGTGAGTATTTTCTTCCCTTTTCTATGAAGGCTGGAAGCACTCACATTTTGGTCTTCCATCTTCTTGTGCTTCATCTGTGAATTTTATCTTGAGTATTCGGAGCTTTTGGGCTAATATCTATCCACTTATCAGTGAGTGCATACCATGTATGTTCTTTTGTGATGATACTAGAAAATATCATCACAAAAGTTCCCTAATTTTAAACATGCAAGTTATTGTCACCACGTCAAGTCTCTTAATTATACTTGGCATTATGAACTTAACCAGGTCATACTTGACCTTACTCTGATGAATTATCTGAACTCTGTTAAGTCTATCTTGAGGGTGTTACTTAAGTTTTTGCTCTGTATTAACACAACATGAGAGTCCCTTTATAATGTGCCAGTGGATCCCTGAGGCTTTCCCATTTGGCTTTTAAAGCTTGATTAGTATCAAGAATTTCATGGTGTCCTTGAATGCCTTCAGAGCTCCAGGCAGTGGCATTTGAGTCTTGAGTCTTTATAATTAGAATTTCCCTCTGAATTCTTAATCTACCAAACTGTCCCATTCATCAGGTACATTCCCCCAATTTTCTTTGTATACTTAGTGTTGGAAAGGTTTGAATAGTGGCCCTACAACATGAGTTCTAATTTTCAACCATTTAGGATATAGGAAATCAGCTCTAATACTTTGTTTCCACATGCATTTTATGACCTAATGTCTATAGTATCCCTATTGTTCAGTATCTTTACTTATTGTTTCTTGAAGCCAACTCTAATGTAAAGAATAAAATCAGTTGAAGTTTTTTTCAATGTCTCTATAGCAATCCCTATAGAGAAGAGCAGTATTAAAACACAAGAGAGGATATATATATATATATATATATATCTTACATATCTTACTTAGGTCAACAATTTCCCAGACATATACAAAAATGAAGCACTATGGATAATTACTTGTATCCCCCGACTCAGGGCTCAGTAGGTTTGTTTGTGCTACCATGGAGGGGGTTCTGTATATGATGGGGGAGACCTCTTGGGTATGAGAAATCTGCAGTGTTGAGATCTATGACTTCAGGGGGCAACAGTTTTAACGCCTGGTCTATAACTATTTCCATTTGAAACTAGACAATAGATGGATATATTGTGCTTTTAACATAACTGCTATTCTATAATGTAAATATACAAACTTCATTTCTAATTTTTCATTTATTACTTCGAGTGATTTCTGTGAGCCATGCTAATTTTAACAATAACTTCTAGTCTGCTAAATAAACTGAAGAAATTTGAACCTATCATTAAAATTCCTTAGAGGTGTGCCAATATTATTGTCATTTTCAACAAATGTATAGCAGGTGTGTGTATGTAATCATATGTGTAGATGGACATGTGTGTGCATGTATGCAAACATGTCTCTGTGTGAGTTTTTGACAGAGGAGAATCTCTGGTGTCATTCCAAAGATGTTGCTTATTGATGTGCCAATGTCCAAATCTCTAGCTATGGTATTATATGCTTGCAGTGCCATGTAGGCTATTGTGCATTCAGTATCAGTAGATTGTTGTGTTTCAAGCATTTTTACATTAAGCTATCTCCATAGTCTTCTATTTCATATACATAAAAATTTTTATTTTATTTTAAGTGTATAAGTTGCTTGTCTGCCTATATATGCACTACTCACTTGCCTTTTGATAATAGAGTCCCAAAGAGGCTGATGAACCCTTGGAACTGGAGTTACACTTTTGAGCCATCTGAGGGTGCTAGAAATCAAACTCAAGTCCCCTGGAAGACTAGCCAGTTCCCTTAACCACCTTGTCTTCTCCCCTGCACCCCTTTTCATATTCTTAGCCCTATCATTCAGTTTCATTTTATCATTATGTATTGTGCTCTTGGCCACATTTAACTTTCATGCTTGTGCCAATGTTATATTTCCATTTCAGCCTCTTGTTTATCAGGATGAATTAAATATAGCAATTCAGGTTTATTTTTAATATCATGTTTAGAGTGTATGGAGAACACCTGGTGAATATTAAAGTAACCAAGAAATCATAACTACAGGATCAGAAATGCAGTTCATTTGGTACAGTCCTTGACTAAGATATGGGAAGCCAAGGGCTTGATTCCCAGGACAAGACACTAATTTTGCAAAGTGGTGCATGCCTCTGTTTCCAGTATTTGGGAGGTAGATGCATGGGGATCAGGAATTCAAGGTCATTCTTGGTTACACACTGATTTCAATGTGTTATATGTCATAAAAAAAGAATAGTAAGTACATATTAATACTCCATCTCTAGGACTTCAAAAATGAGATTTTGGTATTAAGTCAATCTAGAAGAACAGCTGTTTCTATGGTATGTGGATGAAGGCTTTTTAGGAAAAGGGCTAAGCATTCGACTTTTCAGTGCAAAAGGTTTGTTATTCAGAGTGCTATTTTGGTGACCAAAATACAACGTCAGCCCCATTCTTCAATAACCCCATGGCCTCTGTGATGCACATCAGGCAAACCCAGACTTTGCTTCTGTACCTTTCTCTCTGGAACTCAGATGAGCTGCTGCATGAAGGAAAACACAACACAAAGTTAGCTCAGAAACAATGGTAACTCAATCTCTGGGCACAACAACTGAAACCTAATCTTGTAAGCCTTATTTAATCAGATTTAAATCTTATTCCTCTGGTGGCAAATCCTTGTGGATCCACCATACCAGGAGACTCTAGTAGCTACATCTTACCTACATGCTGTCCCATTCCAAAAAGACCCCCTCTCTCTCCTGCTCTTCTCTTCTCTCCGAACTGGAAGTCCTTCCTATGTGCCCAGTGATTGGCTCTTTACTCATTAGGGGATTGGTTCATAAGAAGTCACAGGTGTAACTCACTCCTTGTCTGAAACCCCTCACAGGAGAGCAGAATTAGAATACAAAAAACCCCAGGGCTATCCACAGCACAAATCTAGAAACACAGCTATTTCCATGGTATGTGGATTAAGGTGGTTTTAGGAGAAAGGCCTAAGCATTTGACTTTTCAGTGCAAAAGGTTTGTTATTCAGGCTGCTATTTTGGTGACATGTCAGTGGAAGGAGGTTTGGCAGGAACCCCAAACACACACCTAAGAAGAAATTCCTACTGGGAAAGACTAACTACAAGGCAGCTGGTATTCAGAGCAATGGTCTTTGGCATTCAAACTCAAGCTACAGAAAGCAGGAGAAGAAAGGAGAAATAAGAGGTAGAGAAAACTGAAGTTGCTTCAGAAAGCAGAAGAAAGGATAGGATATGAATTAGAGAGAACTGAAGTTGCAATGAGAATAATATTGCATCAGATCTAATAAAGGTAAAAAAAGACACTAATCCTTGCAATAAATGTAGTACAGTTCAAGTGAACCATCATTAGTTTAGGCAGGTTTGCAATTGTGAGCCTCATAAGTTGTAATTAAAGACTTACATTGTATTATAAAGGTTATTATTCAAACTTACACTTCTCTAATAACTTCTCTGATTACCTTCGGCATAGGTCACTTTGCTTTATTAATATTTTGGCTATGAAATAACATGTGACTTCATAATTCCATAAAGCTTAATTTATTTTCTGTTTATGTTCCTTTAGTTAGACTATATGGGCCCAAAATAAATTTAGTGTATTCTTGAGATTGATTCTATTTTTAAAAAGAATTTCAATTTGTAGAACTTTTGTTGAGAGCTTGAATATTATTACTTAGCAGCTACATTAATTAATGAAGGTTATGTATAAATGTCACATTTAGACTAATGTATATGGTACCTGGTCAAACAATGCTATGAGGATTTTGCAAATATAATCTGTAACTTTTATCTCATTATTACATCTATCTAAGAAGAAGCACTTCCTTCCATGGACAAATATTCTCAATTAAGCACATGTTGAGTGAAAACACGCCCACATATTTTTCAATCACACACATGTTTTTTAATGCAGGGAAACTTTTGAGCTTCAACGTCTGTAACATTTTATTAATGAAAAGTTTTAAACTGCATTCAGTAATCAAATACATTTCATACAAGGTAGTACATGTCTGTAGAAGGTGTGATGTAGAACAAATATGAAAAAAAATGTTTCAAGGTAAATACTTTTTATGTGACAAAACTTTTCCTAGGGATATAATACACACAAGTCTGTACTTCCCAGATAGGAAACATATAACAGACAAAAGCACAGTTATCCCTCATGTCCGACTTCATGAACCAATGAGTTTTATTGAGGTTACTTACAGAAATGTAGGTTGATGACTACTTCTAGGAGCAGAAGTGACACAGATAGCTGCATCACCAAACCCCAAAAGAGAAGAGGTGACAGCTCACAAACATTGGGAACCTGGAGCACATGGCATAGCCTACAGGGTCTGTCTGTAAAGTGTGAGTTTTCAGTAACTTAGTTGGTTTAAACCTCTTCCAAGCAGTTAGTCTGGCTTCTTCTTCTTCCAGGAGGCTTCTCTATTACAAAACAACCATGAATAGAACTCTTTCCCTACCAGTTGGTCCTTAGTGGTAAGATTCCTTACATTTATTGATTAATGCCATGACACTTAACAACAAATATCTTTACTTCATGTTTTTACTATGGATAACATCTCTCTGTCACTCAATATATCATCTCTTTTTGTATTTCTCTTTTTCTGAAAAAAGATAAATAAAAATACATTTGTATAAACATAATAAGTAAACAATAAAATAAAACAGTGAAATATACACAAACATTACATCACTTATCAAAAGGTTAACTTTTAATTAGACATTTACTTTTTAAAATAAAGTTCATATGTATGTGCATATTGGGCAAACACTATATTAACAGGAAATACAGAAATATAAATTATGATCTTTTTTATCATAGAACTTTATTTGTGCCACATTTTTGAGATTCTATTAAGAAATTATTGTTATTTCTATTTGAAGATGTGAAATTTCAGCCACATTAGGAGAGAATTCCAGGTCTGTAAGACCTGTGTTTAGGCTAGCTTGAGGATGGGGTATCATGCTAAGAGACCATTTTTTGAAACTTCACATTTTATTTTGTTTTCATAGTAATTTAATAAGACAATCTTCTAAGTGCACAAAATGTTTTCTAAATAATACAGCCATTGCACTAGCCCTAATCATCGAAAGATGAATGTTGAAACAGGTATAACCTGAAACAAAACATAGAAACACACAAAGAAAGAAACACACCACTGTAAACTTAGCAGAAAGATGTCAAAGAAAAAGAAAAAGCTCACTCCCGCAGCCTTGGGTTCACTGTTGACAGGGTCCCAGTGTGGAGTGTCCGGTTCCCTAAGCTCTGAGTACAAGTAACAAGTGTACTGCTCTCCATATCAACTGTGCAGCTATATGTGACATGTTCAGCCATCCTTGTTTTCCTTGAAGTGATGAGAAGATTAGAGCACACAGATATGGCAAGGCATGTCATGCATATAAATGCACACACATTCAATGTAGCACATAAATATCTAAGGATGATAGGGTGCATTAGAACTAGCTGAACTTCATGAAGTCTAAGGCAAGTTGGAGAAACTGAATTGCTTTTTATACCTGGGAGACAAAGGAAATGCAAAGAGATTTTCAAGTTGGTGTTTAGAATGCCCATAGGGACAGAACCATGGCACAGATAGTTGCTTACAAAGTTATGGCTATTTAAAATACACCAGCAACTGAATAGAAAGTCCAATAAACACTTTGAGCCAATAAACACATATCAAAATATACTTTGCATCCATCATGGAGAAAAAAATACAGAGATGAAGTAAAGGACTACAGATTTGTGACTGAATGAAAGCATCTATCAAGTTCAATACACAAAGTAGCCAAAAATAAGAATATGAAATAAGAATCCTTTTCAGCACACAGATACTTTTGGGTAATTAGTAAACAATGATGTTTAATACTGTAAAATAAAAGTATTGGAGCAAATGATCATCATTGTTAAGACATAAATTCCTGACCTGGGCTATCAAGTGGATGTATCAAGTATACATTCCAAGCATAGCTAGACAGATAGAGAAATCTAGTGTAAAAGTGTTCAGAGAGATACATTTAATACAGTCCCATGGAGACAGTCATAGTGTTCATAGTCCCCACAGTGTTGCTTTGTTAAACTCTCAGATTCAGCAAAACTTTCTCTGATGAACAAAACCTCCCAAAACCAGCTGTATGTTGTAGTCAAACCTGGTGTTTCAGTGTTCTGGGAGACTGAAATAAGAGTGTTAACACAATTTTGAAGCAATCCTGGGCTACATAATAAGTTTAAATCAAGCTTAGTTATCCTTTTAAGACCTTATCTATTACCATACCAATGCAAAATAAATTTATAAGGTTATAATAATATTGGGATATTGAATGTAAAAAGGAAAAGGTGCACATACTTAACTCTCCTGAGATAAGTATAAATCAGTACATTGAAAGAGTTCACAGAGTTCCAGATGGTTTGTAAAGAAAGGACAGATGCAGTTGTATCCTATTTTAGCCATACAATGCCAAGAACAAAGGGAGAACTTTATGAGCTTTGAGGCAGAAAACTAATAAAAGTACCATGTGCATTACAGTATTGTAGATCCAAGTCTCACCCTTGTTGGATGGATCTAACTGGTTAGTGGCCAGAAACTATTTTAAATAACAGCCTTTTCACTCTGCTGAAAGCACGAACCTGACCAAAATCACAGTACTTATAGTCTGGGTCAGGAACAATATGACAGGGGCAAGCACAGGAATCAACCTGGATTTCTCACTTTGGGCTATTAGTACAAAGGCCAGCAGAGGACTGACAGCCAGTCTTGAGTTGGCTTGCTTTTCGACTGAGCAATAGCTGATGTGATAGCACATTATTTTTTAAAACTGTTTTGTGTGTGTGTATGAATTGATCTTTATATATGAGAGCAATAAACAATTGAGATAAATAACCAAGTTACATGTCTAATTTAAGTGCAATAGAAAATCAACATTGCTAAATGTGGTCTGTAGAAGGTAAAATACCTCTTGATACATTTTATGCTGAGCAAAATCTATCTGAACTCACTAATTATCCCATGGAAAGGGAAATGTCTTGGTAAGTGGTCATACTATAACATATTCTATGGAAAATGAATGAGAGTTTAGAAACCATGTATGTTTTTATACCCTCTTCCTATAAGCTTGTATAAGATGCTTCAAAACTGAGGGGTATTTTCCAGCAGATCATAAGCACAAAGAAGAGATAGAATACTTTTCAGTTATTATACATTTTCCACAAACTGGGCTTCGAATGCTTTTCTTCTCTAACATATTTAAATTTTCAACCTCATAATTTGAGAATGCATAAATAATTTAATGTCAATAACTTTGCTTTCAAACATTTAATTATGAATACTTAATGATGATTATTTATTTTTTTAATTTATTTCTGGCCAAGCAAAATTAATTTATTAGGAGAGTTAATAAAAGAAAAGTAACTAGCATAAGTTTGGCATCATATTAGAGCAAAAGAATGGAGAAGTATATTGCAAACAAATAGAAACAAGGAGTCAGTAGATATTGCTACATTAATAATGAGGAAGCTATTCACAAGAGATAGAGAAGGACACTACCTATGCATTGAAAGAAAGAATCTACCAAGATAATATTACAGCTTTAAACATTTATTAATGAAATGTAATGATCTCCAAATTTAATAAAAGAAACACTGCTACAACTAAAATCACATAATGACCCTAACACTGACAATGAGCTTCTTAAATGCCACACTCTTGGCAATCAACAGGTAATCTGGAAAAAAAATTAAACAGAGATATCGTTGAGTTAAAATAACTTAAAGACACATCTGAAAGCTCTAGAAAAGCATCAAAAATTTTCAGAAGAAGTAGACACGAAGAAATAAGGAAATTCCAGGCTGAAATCAATAAAGCAAAAACAACAAAAAGTAACCTAAAGTTTATATTTATGGTGTGTTAATCAAAGCTCATTCATATTCCATGCTAGAAATAGCTTTTAATCATGGTTATGGCTTTGCACCAAGAGCCACTTAGAACTCTTGTTTCTGCGAATTCTTAAGCTTTCCTCCATTCTGTAAGTGTTCTTGTCTGTCATTACCTGAGGATATTTTTAGAAATTTCTGAGACACTCCATATAATTCTGTACATAGAATTATATGTACAGCCTCTCTTGAGGCTGCTGACATGTAATTCCTACCTGTAGCATTTGATTTGACCATTTCCAAGACATTTTATTTTAATTTAATTTCTTTCTTTTTTTTCTCACCTTTTGTTTCACCCTTGAAAGTTTAGAGCAGAATTCATCCCAATAATTGAAAATCATGGCAAAAGAGTTAGGCACAGTCTAAGACTGTTATTTCCAACATGAGGGCCCTACATACCGAATGTGCTATGTTGTCTCATGGACGGACATTTCTGTGTACTCCTTTAGAGGTTGTAAATTTTCTTCCAGAGATGTTGATATGTTGATGCATATGGGAACCTTGGCATTTGCCAATTCTAAGACTGCAAAACAAACCCACCAAAACAACAAACAACAACAACAATATAAAAACACATTAAGCTACCTACCATTCAACATATAAAAGTAGATAAAACTGAGTGCATTCAGTATATGTGACTAATTAATAAACAATGATGTTTAATACTGTAATAAAGGCATGGGCATGAATGATCACCAATTTTAAGACAGATTCCTGACCTGGGCTATCAAGTATATGTAGTATATGTGGCAATCCAAGCGTAGTAAAACAGATAGAGAAACCAAGTGTAAAAGATAAGAGTTTGTCGGGCAATGGTGGTGCAAGCCTTTAACCTCAGCACTTGGGAGGCAGAGGCAGGTGGATTTCTGAGTTCAAGGCCAGTCTGGTCTACAGAGTGAGTTCCAGGACAGCCAGGGCTACACAGAGAAACTCTGTCTTGAAAAATCCAAAAAAAAAAAAAGAAGATAAGAGTTCAGATAGCCACATTTAATGCAGTCTCCATTTAAGTTTTACTCAAATTCATGTAGATGAATCAAGATTTTTGACAGATGGGCTTTGGAATAGAAGAGATCAGGTGTGTGTGGAGGGATGGAGTATAGGGAGAGATGACTGATATTGAAGAGCATTTGAAGCGGTTGTGGAGAACTAGTGCAGGGCAAACTCCCTGGAATCTTTGAGGTCATTCTAGTGAGATATTCTTGTAAAGGATAATATGGAACCTAAATCATCCATGTTCTACAAGCAGACAAGGCTTCAGTGGTAGAATTGAGATAGTAACCTACATACAAAAGCTTTGACCTACCATCTGTTTTAACTGCAAGATGTACTGGGGTAATTGTGATACACATCTTGTGGGAGTAGCTAACCAATGACTGGCCTACTTTGAGACCAGTGCTGTGATAGTGGACCTATGCTGAACAATTCCTAGATAACCAGGAACCAGAGTTTAGATAGCCCAGAGACCTAGGGTAGAACAAAATACCACTTCACAAAACAAAGCAAGAAAACAAAAGCAATGCAGTGATCTCTGCTATACTTACAGTTGTTGGCTTTCATCAGAGAGGCTTCCTCCAGCAATAGTTGAGATTACATACATACAGAGACCCACAGCCAAATATTAGGCAGAGAAAGAACAAGAAAGTTCAGGTACAAGGTCTACCACTGGGGCACTTGCCTAGGATTCTTAGAAAACCCAAGGAAGAGGTGGGATAATTGTGGGAGCCAGAGGCATCAAGATTCCAGGAGAACGTGGCCCACAGAAGCAACTAAACAGGGATCTTGGGGGACTCATAGAGACTGAAATGGCAATTGCAGTTTGTGGTTGGCCCTCTGCATATATATTATTGTTTTTGGCTTTGTGTTTTCTGGAGACTCCTGACAGTGGGAGTGGGGTGTCTTTGACTCTTTTAGAACCTTTTTTTCTCCTACTGGTTTGCCTCATCCAGCCGTGGTGTGAGTACTTGTGTCTGGTCTTACTGTATCTTCTTGTGCTGTGTTTGATTGATGTCCCTTGGAGGACTTCTCTTTTCAAGGGAGTGGGGGTGGGATAGAGGAGAGGGGAGACTGGGAGAAGTAGAGGAAGTGGAAGCCATGCTCTGGATGTATAATATGAAAGAAGAATAAATAAAAATAAAAGCCAATTATTTTAAACCTCTGCTGAGTGTATTTTACGTGCCAAATACTTGAGATACTCTTGTGAAATGTAGATGTCTTTCCTCATAAAGCTCACAATTGGACATGAGAAGTAATATAAACCAGTACAGAACGCACTACTATTGCATATTTGTCTCTTTGACTGAGCTTTGATATGAATACTTGGGGAAAGGTCAGAGCTACGGTGGATGGGCTCCTTTGAGAGAAAAAGAACTGCACTCTGCTATAAGTTTTAACACATTTTATTTCATGTCTATATATAACAGGATCTTGACTTTTAAGTAAGCATATCGAGAATCACAGCTATGTGTTCTAAATTACTAGCAAGGGTTTATTTGACTGGTAGCCTCTATATATAGATTAATGTGGGTCAAATGAAAAAAGATAACTTTTCTCAGAATTATTTCTTTTTTTTTAACTACAAAGATTTAATATCTTTCAAAGGCATGGCATGAAGAAATTGAGCATTCTTGAATACTGTACCCTTCACATTCCATTTATAAAATTTATTTCAGGTGATTCCATAGTATTTGGTAAAATTTAATACTTTCTAAGATATACTTATAATACAACCTACTATTCAAGAAAGCCAACATTTTTACTAGAGCCCCTTTTCTTGAAGTCGATCTGAACATTTAGACTTAGATGCTATATTTTTACAGCAGAATGGTATTGGCAGAAGAGCTACTTAGTGTAATCTGCACAAAGCATCAGTATATCCTGTAAGGATCCCTGTGTCTACATGCTGCAGACATCATTCAATGTGTGGTGATTCCATTTACTACCTTTTAAAGATTTATTCTTATTTTATGTATTTCAGTTTAGTGTCTTATCTTCATGGTGCCTGCAGAAGCAAGAAGAGAGTTTTGGATCCTCTGGAAGTAGGGATACAAACGATCATAAACTTCCATGCAGGCTGAGGGACTGAACCTTGCACCCTCCTTTATAAGAGTAGCAAGTGTTCTTAGCCACTCAAACATCTCCTATCCCACAGAAAGATCTGCCTAAGCTTGCCAATGATAGTTAGGTGGTGGTTGTTGTTTCTTTCCAGAAACATGTAATATAAGGAAACTTTTTAGTGCAATAAATTAAAACCAGACTATGAAAAGTTTCAAAATCAGTCCATTAAGAAAACTGAATGGACAGATAGAAATTTAACCCTTTTATGTAGTAAAGCACATGGAATCCATCGCATATGAGTTTTTCAATCAATTACTAATACTCAAGGAAGAATTCATGCCAGTACTTTTTGGCACTTGTAGTTCAAAAATAGCTGATAGTAGTAGCACTTGTAGTAGCTGATGAAATGATAATAGTGTATGCTTTTGAATCTTCTTGTCATTTTAGCAGTGTGAGGCATGGGTTTCATCTCATGGAGCAGACCTGAAATATAATATTAAACAATTGCTCCCTCCTACAATATTTGCACCACTATTGAACAAGCATATCTTTCAGTCTAGCTGTTGTATATTGTGAGGTGTGTAGTTGGATGATATTAGAAATTACTTTTCTTCTCCAGCTACTTTTCTTCTACTTAGTAGTAGAAGGGAGCTTCCAATGGTCACTAGCTTGAGTTATCCATGTTTGATGATGTAAGTTCTGCATTCACCAATAGGGCCTCAGTATAAGTTTATGGAGAGTATCAAATAGCCCAGTTAGTAACTTGTAATATTTGGTGATGGGAGTGTCCAACGAACTCAATGAGATATGTCATTCCTGGCACTGGGGAGTTTACATGGTGATATACGATGTCTAGTTGAAGCAGTGTCTCCCACTTTTATGATGACTCTATTTATAGCCTTTTTTACATAGGTATGTATTATAGGAAATTATTTATAACAGGTTTCTTTATTGGGCTTTTCACAGAGCCTTTGGTGTTCGATGTATCTCCTCACATTCCTTCCTTCAGGATATGTTTTTAGTTGAGCTCTGATCTCTTTAGTTCAAAGATAATAGAACGAATGTGTTTAACCCTGCTAGAAGAAAAGATATTAAATAACCCAAAGTCTATATGCAAAGAAATTATAAATTATATACAAAAAAAGCTAAGAATGCCAACACAATTTTGAAAAAATATTAAGCTAATCAGTGTGTATTTAACCTGTAAATACATGGTGGTACTCAAACGATAAAATGAATTTCCTACATTATAATATATCATATGATATGAATGAATACTATTTGAACACAAATAATGTTAGAATAAATATTATACCACTAGGCATTCGTTAACCGTGAACATCTACCACACTTTCTAATAAGTTATATGAAAGTAAAATAGTGTAAAAATTCACAAGTCCTTACAATAGCAGTAAAGGAACCAGATTTCTTTCTTATACAGAGATCAGATAGAAGTTTACTACTCAGTTTTTAAAATATAAAATTATAAGTCAAAATAAACTATTACAACAATCATCAATGATCAGTGACTTTTATAAAAAGAATTCTTGACTGAAAACATTTTGAAACAAAAGGTAAAGAAACAGTTTTATGATTTTAACAACAAATTTAAGTGTATAACAAAGATATAAATTACTTTCTTGCTGGAGACAAAAATACTTAAGTCCAGAACAATCTATTATGGCTTCTACAGCAGCAAGGCTCATCGACTGATCTCTATACAGAATATTAGGACTTTACATTCTGTAAACTAAAACAGGTCTATTAGGTTGCCCATGCCTGACATTATTTTACAAGGTCATTGAAAGCATGTAGATGTCTTATAATCTAAGATGATCCAGTTTTAATTATATAGGAAGCAATGAACATTCGGGCATTTGCATACTAAGTTCAATTTGTAATTTCTGTTCAATTTATGTCTGGAAGTTAAAATTAGAAATTATATACTTTCAAATTTGAATGGATTTCATTTATGTAGGCTGGAGCTGTCATTAGTCACTTCCCACCTTCTAGATCACCAATTATACAAGCTGTCAGTCAAAAGGTATTTTATGACAAGTGTAGTTTGAAGAAAGCTTTTTTGTATGGATATGCACATAAACATATTTAGATACTATATTCTTTATGGTGTTGTATTAGTTACATTTATATAGCTATGATACAGCACCATGTCCAAAGCAACTTTTGAACTTAAGGTTCCACATAGTAAGAATCCATCGTGGCCAGAGAAGCATGTTAGCGATTGGAAGACATGGTGGCAGAAGCAGGAACCTAAGAGATCTAAGCCACAGTCACAAAGCAGAGAGGGTAAAATGAAAGTAGGGTAAAACTATTTAAATTCAAACTTTGTTCTAAGGCTGCGCCATTGAACTCTCTGCAAACAGTACATGAACTGGTTCAAATACCCAAGACTATCGTGACTATTTGTTATTCAAAACACCTCATTCATTAATATGCATGGATTTTGTACATATGCTTTTTATTTTTGTATATGTCTTATTAATTACTGAGTAGAACTGAAAAATATAAAATTGTAAGTTAAAAGGACATTCCTCTTTGGATCATTAAAACAAAACAAAACAAAACAAAATAGAAAAGCAAAAACATATACTTCTTTGTCCAGAATGTTTGAAAGGTTCTTTCTCTCACTTATGTCAAGATTTATGACTTTAGGATTTGATTAGCAAGCACTCTCAATCAAATTCATTAAAGAGGGGGAACCAAAGATGAAGCTGAAAGTGATTCATTCTAGTTAATAGTCAAAAACCAGGTGACAAATGCATAATGAAAATGTGGTTGTCCAGATGAGAACAGTACCCATAGGTTCATACATTTGAATGCTTGGTTCCTAATTGGTGGAACTATTTGGAAACTACTAGGAAATTTGGTCCTGTTAAAAGAAGAGTGTACCTAGTGGTAGACTTAAAGGTTTAAAAATTCTATTCTGTTCCTTTTCAGCCCCACCCCCCTCTCTCTGGCTTATGCTTGTTTGCCAGATGTAAGCTTTAAGCTATTGTTCCAGGTCATGGCTGACTGGTTGCTGTAATTTTTCCTGCCATGATTATTAAACTGACTAAGACAGAGTAAACATTGTAAGTTGAAATAAATATAGAAATAAATGTCTAATGTACATGAGTCTCTCTCTAGTGAAGGACCAATTAAGTGTTATACCATTCGGCATAGAAAGAGAATACCTTGTGTTACTCCAGAGAGGTAACTGAGGTGAATGGAATCAGAGTTAATGGTGTGTGTATATGAAAATGTCACCATGCACCTCATTATTCTACAAAACTGATTTACACTAATACAATTGTAACAATATATAAAGTATCACATAAGGAAAGATCACTAAAGACTGTAATTGACAAATCTATACCTACAGTTACAATGAACTATGCATTGACATATTTCAAAGATTAAATCTTCTCTGTATTTATATGCTATGACTATTCTAATGTGGTGAAAACATTTCCTGCTCTTCATCTTTCAGTTTAGCAATTCGACTTTTATTCATTTCTAAAAATGGAAACAGTTAATTTCTGATAGAATGTCTCAACTGCTCTTTCAGTTAGCCACAATAGCTTTGAATCTTCAATATTCTTTTCTATGTATTTTTCTTTCTGTGTAGGAAAAAAAATGTTCTCCATATGTTATAATTTAAACCGATTTATTATTTCTTGACAGTGGGAACTATCTACCACAAAGCGGAATCACTTATTTTACCCATACAAGCATTTTATTAGCCTAAAGTATTTAATGATAAAATCTGGCACTCTGTTTCATTGATCATATGATGCAGATGGATCTTTGGGAACAATTCATATTCAGCCCACCGACAAACTGGCAACTGAACAATTTAACTAGATTACTGCTTAATCGCCTATCTACAGAGTCTTTGTGCTGCTGCTTAGAATAAATAGAAGATAATTTTCAAAGAATTCAATGATACCTTCAAGCTCTTTTGTTAGTTTATATCTTAAAGACTGTTTAAGCCATTTCATGAAAATAATAGTGGGATGTTAGAGTCTTCTAACATCTAGAATATAAATGGACATAGTAACTTTTGAAAGATACGGTATCTTAAATTTAGAGTACATACTCGAGAAAGAGATTAGAATGATGGTGGGCTTCAGCAGCTCATTAATTCTGCATAAATGTCTCATTTGTCCTTTAGGAAAATAGCAACCATCTGCTAAACTAAAGGCTTCCTTTATATATTGAAAAATATAGTATTTGAAGAGGAATTGTCCTATATTTTCAAAATGGCTTCCCAACAGATCCTAAATTGGTAGAGAAAAATAAAGGGAACAATGTTATGTATTAAAATATCTGTCAATTTTAAGCTAACTTAGAAATATTCTGCTTAGTTTTAATGTCTAGTTGCCACTAATTAGAATCTCCTGGTAAGAAGATTCACCTAAAGAATTATCCTAAATCACTTGATTGATGATAGAGGTCCCACAGTCATAGTTTTTATGGCCATCTCCCTCAGTGATCAGCTGAGATAGAATTTGTGTGTGTGTGTGTGTGTGTGTGTGTGTGTGTGTAATTTTTTCTTTTTTTCACTCTTGTTTCTTGCCACCCCATTTATTTGCCCTGTTGCTGCTGTTGTTACCCATTCTTCCATTGATTGCAACATAATCATTTCCAGTCTTTCATCAATGAATAGGGACCAGCGGTTGTGCAGAAACTTTCGGAGCTACCAGATCCTGGTTGAGTCTCCCAGGGTATTCCACTCAGAGGAACAAGTAATTATGGGTTGTCCCCTAGCCCTACACAGAAAGATAAGTATTTCGGCATTACTCCTATTGTTAAAGCTTCCACACTCAAGAAAGGAGTACCTGGTTCTCAGTGTCTCAGATGTGATCTGGCTGTCATTATTTAAAAGAAAACTTAATAAATGTGTGTGTGTGTGTGTGTGTGTGTGTGTGTGTGTGTGTGTGTTCATCTCCTAATTGTTCCTGTAGAGAATGAAGAATACAACCCATAATTCCAGATGGGTAGAGTGTGTACTACTATGACAGAACAGATCATGTTTTGGGTAGCATTGTGGAAGGACTTTAAATTTGGCTTGAAAAGTAATGGAGTACTCAGAAATTAATGAGGCATTGTTTTAACTTAGAAGAAAATGCCAAGAACAGTTAAGCAATGGAGTCTGTGGTGTTCTGAGTGTGGATGGCTTCCATAAGTTCATATACTTGAGTACTTGGATTCCAGTAGGTGGAACTCTTTGAGAAGAATTACGAGGGCTGGTCTTGTTGGAGTATGTGGACCAGTGGGGATGAGGCTTTGGGTGGGCCAATTATTGTGTGGTCATTCCCTCAGTCTCTGTTCCACCTCCTGTCCCTGCACTTTTTGTAGACAGAGTACATTTTGGGTTGAAAGTTTTGTGGTTGAGTTGGTGTCCTTATCCCTCTACTGGGGTTTCTGCCTGGGTACAGGTCATGGCTTGTTCTGGTTCCATTTTTCCAATACTGTGAGTCTCAGCTAAGATCATCCCCATTGATTCTTGGGAGCCTCTCCTAGCTTAGATCTCTGGCATGTCCCCATGATGCCATTTAAGATGCCTTGAGTTTCCCTCCATTTATTTGATGTTGTATATTGCTTTTATCATCTTCAGATATGCTCCTTGTATCACTGATCTCCTTAAGATAATTATCAAAAAGGGGTGTTGGATTTTGTGAAAGGAATTTTTAGCATCTAATGAGATGATCATGTAATTTTTTCTTTCAGTTTATTTATATAGTGGATTATGTTGATGTTGATGGATTTCTGTATATTGACCCATTCCTGAATTCCTGAAATGAAGCCTTGATCATGAAGGATGATGTTTTCGATGTGTTCCTGGATTCTGTTTGTCAGTATTTTATTGAGTAAATGGTCTGAAATTGTCTTTACTGAGTCTTTGTGTGGTTTAGGTATCAGGGTGACTGTGGCATGAGTTTGGCAGTGTTCCTTCTGTTTCTATTTCATGGAATAGTAGTTCTTTGAAACTCTGGTAGAATTCTCCACATCAGATGATGGTAAAATCATCTGGCTCGTTTGTTTGTTTGTTTATTTATTTTGGTTTAGAGACTTTTAACGACTGCTTCTATTTCCTCAAAGGATATAAGGCTGTTTAAATAGTTTACCTTATCCTGATTGAACTTTGGTAAGTGGCATCTGTCTAGAAAATCATCCATTTTGCTAACATTTTCCTATTTTGTGATATACAGGCTTTTGAAGTAAGACCTAATGGTTCTTTGAATTTCTTCAGCATCTGTTATTATATCCCCTTTTCATTGCTGATTTTGTTTATTTGGATACTGTTTCTCTGTCTCTTGGCTAATTTGGCTAAAGTTTTGACTATCTTGTTGATTTCCTCAAATAACCAGATCTTGGTTTTGTTGATTCTTTATATTAATTTCTCAGTTTCTCATTGGTTGATTTCATACTTTATTTTCCTTATTTTCTGCCCTCTTTGGTGTGCTTACTTCTTTCTTTTTTTTCTAGAGCTTTCAGCTGATCTTTTAATTTGCTGGTATGAGAACTTTCCAATTTCTCTATGGACACACTTAGTGCTATGAACTTTTCTCTTTGCACTGCTTTCATTGAGTTCCATGAATTTGGATATACCATGGGCTCCATCCTGGAGACACCTAACCCTAACACTACTGATAATGCCAGAAGTGCTTGCAGACAGGAGCCTATTATGGCTGTCCTCTGAGAGGCTCTGCCAGAACTTGACTTAGACAGATGTAGACACTCACAGCTAACCATTGGACTGAGCCGGGGACCCCAACGGAAGAGTTAGGGAAGGACTAAAGGAGCTGAAGGGGACTGTAAGCCCATAGGAAGAACAACAATATCAAGAAACTAGTCCCTTCAGAGTTCCCAGGGTCTAAACCATCAAGCACAAAGTATATACATGGTTGAGTCCATGGCTCCCACTACATATGTAGCAGAGGATTGCCTTATCTAGCATTAGTGGAAGGGGAGGCACTTTGTTCTGTGGAGGCTAGTTGCCCCATCAAAGGGGGAATGCTAGAGTGATGAGGCAGGAGATGGTAGGTGGGTGGAGAAGTGGCCTCTTAGAGACAAAGGGGAGGAGAAAGGGATAGACAGTTTGGGAAGGGGATACAGGGAAGGGGGACATTTGACATGCAAATAAATAAAATAATCAATAAAAAATGGGGTATGCTGTGCCTACATTTTTATTGAATTCTAGAAAGTCTTTAATTTCTTTTTTTCTTCTCTGACCCAGAGAACATTCAGTAGAAATGTGTTCAATTCCCAGAACTGTATATGCTTTCTGGTGTTTCTGTTCTTGTTATAATCCAACTTTAACCCATGATGGTTTGATACAAGGCATTGTTTCCAATTTCTTGTATCTGTTTAGGCTTGCTTTGTGATTGACTATATGGTCAATTTTGGAGAAGGATCCATGATCTGAGAAGAAGGTATATTCTTTTGGGTTTGGGTGAATTATTCTATAGCTTTCTGTTAGGTCTATTTGTTTCATAATATCTGTTAGTTTCATTATTTCTCTGATTAAGTTTTATCTGGATGACCTGTCAATTGGGGACAGTGGGGTGTTGAAGTCTCCCAATATTAACATCTGGGGATTGAGTGTGATTTCAGCTTTAGCAATGTTTCTTTTTCAAATGTGGGTGCCCTTTTGTTTGGGGCATAGATGTTCAGAATTAAGATATCATCTTGGTAGATTTTTTTCTTTGGTGATTATGAAGTGTCCTTCCCTGTCTCTTGATTTATTTTGATTGAAAGTTTATTGTATTAGATATTATAATGTATATTCAGCTTGCTTTTTTTGGGTTAATTTCCTTGGAAAAAAGTTTCCATCCCTTTATTCTGAGGTAGTGTCTATCTTTATATCTGAGGTATGTTTCTTGTATGTAGCAAAATGATGGATCCTATTTTTGGATTTATTCTGTTAACCTGTGTCTTTTTATTGGGAAATTGAGTCTGTTGATGTTGAGTGTTATTAATGACCAGAGATTGTTATTTTTTATTTTTTGATGTTTGTGGTAGTGGTGGTGGTTGTGTGTGTGTGTGTGTGTGTGTATGATAGAGAGAAAGAGAGAAAGAGACAGAGACAGAGAGAGAGAGAGAAAGAAAGAGAGAGAGAGACAGAGACAGAGAGAGAGAGAGGACTACCCTTGGTTTTGTTGGTATGAAGTTACTTATTTCTTATATTATCTTGGATGGGTTGGAGTTTTCCTTTTAGTATTTCCAAAGGGCCAGATTTGTGAATAGATATATTTTGAATTTGGATTTGTCTTGAAATATCTTATTTTCTTCATCTATGGTAATTGAGGGTTTTTCTAAGTATAGCAGTCTAGATTGGCATCTCTAGTTAGATACGCAAAATATCAGACCAAGGCCTTCTAGATTTTAGAGTCTTTGTTGAGAAAACAGGTGTAATTCTGACCAGTCTGCCTTTATGTGTTACTTGGCCTTTCCCATGCCACTTTTAATATTCTTTCTTTGTTCTGTAGATTTGATGTTTAGATTATTATGCAGTGGGAGAGTTTGATTTTCTGGTTCAGTCTAATTGATGTTCTATAATCTTCTTGTACAATTATAGATATCTTTATTTTTTAGGTTGGGAATGTTCTCTTCTGTAATTTTATTGAAATTATATTCTGAGCTGAGGAGTTGTGACTCTTTACATTCTCTTATTCCTATTATCCTTAGATTGGGCCTTTTCATGGTATCCCAGACTTTCGGGATGTTTTGGTCAATGAAGTGTTTAGATTTAACGTTTTTTTTTTTTTTTTTTTTTTGACTGATGGATCGATTTTTTTCTTTTGTATCATCTACTCGTAAGATTCTCTCTTCCATCTCTTATATTCTTTTGGTGATGCTTGCATCTGTTGCTCCTGTTCTCTTCCCTAGATTTTCCATCTCCATGATTTTCCTACTTTGCATTGTCTTTATTGCTTCTATTTCCATATTCAGTTCTCAAAAAGTTTTATTTATTTCCTTCACCTATTTAATTATATTTTCCTGTTTTTCTTTAAAGAATTTGTTTCCTTTTTAAAGGCCTTTACCTGTTTGATTCCTGTATTTCTTTAAGGGATTTATTCATTTCCTCTTTAAAGGCCTCTATCATCCTTATAAGAGTGGATTTAAGGTCATTTTCTTGTGATTTGATTGTGTTAAGATATCTAGGGTTTGCTGTAGTAGGGTAACTGAGCTCTGGAGTTCTCATATTGCCCTGGTTTTTGTTGATTGTGTTCTTTCCAGGGCTTGTAGCTATATGCATGATTTTGATTTCTGGATCTTCTTCTTGTAGTAGGTACTGGGAGAGGGATGAACCTTGATGGTCCTGGTGTAGCAGGCCTCTGATGGGTATTCTTGGGCTATATGGTTCTGGATAAGCAGGTCTTAGCAGAGTGGTAGCTGGAGAATGGGCATCCAGTGGCATCCAGTGGGGATAACTAGCTGCTCCAGGCAGCTGGTGGTGCCCCTAGCAGGCTTAGCAGTCATGGAAGATGTATCCAGAAAGGGAATTTCTTGTCTAATATTTTTAATCAAGAAGCCCTACATGAAAATTTTGCTTTTCTGGCATAATGCATACTTGTCAGGTATGACTAAAAATATACCACTGTGATTTAAAAGAAGGCTAGCATCTCTGGAACAAAAATATTCTAGGAAGTATTTCCTTATGGTCAGCTTATAAAACTCATGGTCTAGAGTTGACAAGAGCTGTACTTTGTACTGATAGCCAAACTTGACAACCTATAAGAACTTCCCTTATGGTACTGGTTTTGAAGACCTGATTCAGTCATGGAGAGCAGATGAAGCCTATCATCACATGGCATGGTTAGAGTCTCTGAGGAGAATCGAGGAGAAATTATTGATAAAGGTACAACCCCTTTGATATCCAAACATTCAGACGTGTGCCAAAGCAATAGTGATGTCTTTGTGTATTAAGTTGACAGTGGGTTAATTTCTTGAAAGTCCCAGTACTTTGGGCCAATTTAAGACTAGGAGATGCACAGTGTGTTGTGACAAGCACTTTGGAGTCTAGAAGATCCTGAATCCCCAAAGTCTGACCTAAACTCTGTAATTTTAGGCATTATTTTCATTTTGATTTGGTTATGACTATTCCCTGATTTTTCCCTCTTGCAGAAGGTATATAACTTGTTATTGTTGTTTGTTTGTTTATAGAATTCCATTGTTGGTAGACTTTGAACTTTTAGAGGGAGAATTTCAAATTTTGGAGACATTTTGGGTATTTTAGAGAGACAAGGTATTTTGGAGAGTCTTAAACTTTGAAAGAACCTTTAAATCCTTTAACGGGACTGAACACTTAACGTGTTTGAGATTTTAAAGACTGTATAACTTTTAAAAATTGGAATATTCACATTAATATAAGATCTTGGAGACAATTGCAGAAGCAAAATTTGTAACTCAATAGTAATGCCTTTGTGTGTCAAGTTGACAGTAGGTCAATTTTTACAGCTAATTGACCACTTGATACAAGCTAGAGTAATTAGGGAAAAGGGACTCTCAATTGAGAAAGTGTCCCCATCAGATCGACTAATGGGCAAGTTCATGGGTTTTTTCTTAATTAATGATTGATGTGGCAGCATTCAACCCACTGTAGATGGAGGCCACCCCTAAGCAGATGGTCCTTGGCTATATAAGATAGAATGAGCAAGCTGGGAGGAGCAGGACAGTAAACAATGTTTTTCTTTGGCTCTTAATTCAGTTTTTGCCTATAGGTCTCTCTCTGCTTGAGTATCTGCCCTGCCTCTTTTCAATGAGTTTAATCTATGAATTGAAATACATCTCCCATCCCCAATAAAATCATTTTTGGTTATAGATTTTAACATAGCAATAGAATCTCTAAGGTACATAAGGAATTGAAGAAGTAATAAATTAAAAAATTGTGGCCATATATTGTTCCAGGCTTTGTCATTACTTACATTATTAGCTCTGGGAGCATTTGAGGAGCAGTGTGGAAACAAAGTGCAGTGGGAACTTCCTGGAACATATGAAGGTAACTCTAGTGAGGAAACGTCAAATGGGTAAATGTGACCTTGACAGGCCATTGAGTAACATGGAGTGTGAGCTTCTAAATATTAGATAATTAGATGGATTGAAAGAGGAAGAATCTTCTTAATTGTGTGTTGGAGTTTTCACGGAGTTAGGGGAGAGGAAGATCTTAAGAAAGAAGCTGCAGGAGAGGAGGAAAGAGAAGCCACCACAGGTTAAAGGTCAAGAAAGCATGGCCCCAAGGACTGCCCAATTGGAGTTAAGGGCAGCTCCTGTAAATCACAGTAAATAATAAGCAGGAACTTGGGGTTATCAAGAATAAAGTTGATTCTAGCATCCTAGAGGGTAGGCAGCTGCCTAGCTATCATGCTGTTTAGGACATACTGCAAATATAAAGGCTGTGTGAATGTGTCTTTCATTTGAGAATGTAATAGCCAAAAGGTAGATAGAAGCCCTGGGCTGGGGTTTTAAATAATTTCTACTACAATATATGTAACCTATCATGGGACAAAAACTATCTTAAAAAATTAATTTAAGATTCCCAAATGGAAAACATATGCTATCCTTTTAAGATTAGGAGGCAGAAAAAAAATTGGCTTTTCAGCAAAGCTGCATGTTTTTTTTCCCAAACCTCACATATGCAAGACTAAAGCAAAATACATACTGAGTTGACACACATAATTATGGGGTTCATAAGGTAAGTCACAGCTGCCCCCAAGATGACCAAGATGACGTGCTGAGAGGTGATCCCGACACAGATGCTAGGAACTACTGCTATGAAATAAAAACAGACTACTCAGAGGGGGGAAAAGAAATCTACATGCCTCCCATAATCAAAATAAATAGATAAATTAATAAATAATATACAAAAATCTATACTATCATAAAACTACCTTCCTTTTTGAAAATTCTGCTAGATTTTATTTTCTTTAATTATTTTCTTTATTTACATTCCAGCCATTGGCCCACTCCCAATCCCCACTCCCACAGTTCCTCATCCCATTCCTTCTCCCCCTTGTCTCTGAGAGGATACTCCCTCCCCCCCAACAGAAATCCCCCTTTCCTGGGGCCTCAAATATCTACAGGATTAGTCTTACCTTCTCCCAATGAGGCCAGACCAGTCAGTCTTCCGCTACATATATGTCTGGAGTTTCAGACCAGCCTGTGTATACTGTCGGGTTGGTGGCTCAGTCTCTGGGAACTCCCAGGGTTCCAGGTTAGTTGAGATTGTTGGTCTTCCTATGAGGTCAACCTCTCCTTCAGCTTATTCAATCATTCCCTTAATTCAATGATTGTGGTCCCTGACTTCAGTCCAATGGTTGGGTGTAAGTATCTGCAACTGTCTCAAGCTGCTGGTATTTCCTCTCAGAGAACAGCCATTCTTGGCTCTTATCTGTAACCACATCATAGCTTCAGTAATAGTATCGGGCTTTGGTGCCTTCCACCACCCTGAGATGGATCCCAAGTTCATTGGTCACTGGACCACCTTTCCTTCAGTCTCTTCTCCATGTTTATCCCCATATTTATTTTAGAAAAGAAAAATACTTTGTCGGAAATAGTGACTGTTGTTGGTAACCTTCTACTTGAGGCCTGGTCTGTCTATTGGAGATGGACTTCGAGTTCCCTATCCTCATTGTTGGGCATTTTGGGTAATGTCACCACCCTTGAGTCCTGAGAGTCTTTTACCTCCCAGGTCTCTTGTACTTTCTAGAAGGTCCCCACACCTTCCACCCACAGAGGTTGTATATTTCCACTCATTCCCTTTGCCCTCTGGGAGTCTGTCCTCTCCCAACCCCCATCCCTGATGCTGCTCTCCCTTTCCCCTCACCTTCCTAC
>JADRCH010000241.1:4316508-4373896 GCA_019843965.1 Rhynchomys soricoides
ACACACACACACACACACACACACACAAACTCACAGAGGCACATTCACAGGCACGCATCTTTCTACCTGTAATTAGACTTTAGAAGGTGATTTATTTTTGCTATAGCAGGTATATTTGTTATGTTAAAATCCTATAGATGAATTTCACTATAATAAAGTATTCTTAGCCACTTGTTCTTATTTCGTTATTAGGCAAACGACTACTTTCAGTAAATCAGGAGGAGAATGGCCATGTACGTATTCTCTACCTATTCTTATCTCTCTTTTTTATGTTTTCTCTACTTCAATTTCTATGATAGTGTACAAGGCAGACTAAGCGCAACATTAATTTGTACATCCAAACATAGATTTTAGAAAGCAGCTTGACATCATAGTCATTTAGTACCAGACAACAGTCATAGATTCCTTGCTGGGGCTCATGACCTGCCCAGCCATGGGATTTTTTTTCTGAAAAGCTCCTAACTTCTAACAAGAGTCGCAAAAATTGTTTGATCATGGCATGTTCAATTTTTCTATTTAAGATTACTAATTAACCATTCAGCATCCTTTCATTTCTCAGAGTAGTAATTAAAATAAACCCAGCGAAGCCAGAACTATTAATTCAATAGCTGTCTCTGTTGTGGAATCAGTTGGAAATTCCATGTTGGACAGGGTATAGACGTGGTTGAGAGTTCATGCTGGAAAAGATCTTGGTAGATGACTACGTGGAAAAAAAAGTGATTTAATATTTACAGGAATGTGCAGGTGGCAAGGTCAGTTATGTATATAATTATGTAGATTGTGCAGTGACTAATAAAACTGAAAGGTTATAGAAACGAATATGCAATTTCAGTTGACTGACAGCAGCCACATCTATTGGAGGTGGCAGTGGAGCTGTTCCTTTATTACTTTCCTCTATCATGGAAGTACTTCCAAAGAGAGGACATGAACTACGTTCTTAGAATGTGAATGAAGCACAAAACCATTCAGATATGGTTTAGAAAGGTGCGTAGATAATATTCATACAGATCGATACCAAATATGCTGCTGATAAAAATTTGATCTGGCCAGTTTAATTTGTTCAATGTTTTTTGGTTAATAGAAAAGGTCAGAGAGCTGCAGAGAAGATTAATAACTCACGTTTGGTACGAAAGGTAGGTGTGTGTCTTCACGGCACTTTATCTGCTGAAACTTATTAAAATGGTATCTAGTGAGAGAATTAGGGAAGAATGTCACATTTTGTTCTTCGAATTGTTTTCCTTGGGCTAATTTGGGGTATACTCCTCCAAGCCAGAAATTAAAAAACAACAAACAAAAATCTAGAAACAATTAAAAGAAAAATTTTAAGTTAACTCTACATAAACTGTATTTCATAGTATGGAATTTTACTAATTAATTCACATATGAAAAGTGCTCACAATATTCTTAGTTACAGAGTAAAATGCCCTGCATGTGGAGAGATTGCCTTAAGTACTGTGCTAGATTTTCTAATAACCAAAGAGCTGAGAATCTGTTCCTCTATTGTAAGTATGGTGTGAACTTCCTAGCCAACCAGCAATATCTAGTGTAATGTAATTTATAGATGCTGGGAACATTCTTTATTTAATCACATATTGTCGGAAGTCCGCACCACTGAGTCAGAAGTGGCTTTAGTCAAGTTCAGCTGACTGGCATCATTCCTTCACAGATGAGAAGAGATGATAAAATACATCTTATTGTTAGGCTTGTTTGCTTGTTTGATGTTTACATTGTTTCATTTTAGTATTGTTGTTGTTGTTTTTGTTTTTTTGAGACATGGTTCCTTTGTGTAGTCCTGGCTGCCCTAGAACTAGTTCTATAGACCAGGCTGGCCATGAACTTACACAGCTTGGCCTGCCTCTGCCTCCAGAGGTTAAAAGCATGTGCCAAGGCCCAGCTATTGTCAAGTTTTAAATAGCCACAGCTGCTGTCTATTTCTTGCTTTGATGCAAATGCATGATCCAGGACTGACATATGACTAAAGGCACCCTTTGTTTATCTGTTTAAAAAGATTTGCCTTTGTCACATGGTTACTTTCTGAGAAAAAGGAAAACAATACAAGATTATAAGGCCTTAACATGCCAGACCCCATGTTAATTAATACACTGTGTGTATGGAGGTCTGCATATAATTCCAGCCCCAGAAGATAGAAGCATGATCCTTACAATAAGAGATCTAGAGGTACTAGTTATATCAGCAGGTTCTGGGTCTGATTGTTCCCTTGCCTGAAAAACAATAAGACAGAAAGAAGTAAATGAGATTCTTCCAACATCAAACTAGGTCTTCTTCACTTACATGCACACATCGCCCCTCTATACAAGCACCGAGGCATCTATACACATGCAAACATGCAAACATGCTGTACAGACATACACATGAAAAGAAGATAAATAAATAAAAGAACAGAGGGATAGTTCTTGAAGATAATTACCTCCTGCCTTAACCCTATTTAAAATTGTCACTAGCTAGCTATCAGTGGGAAGGTACCCAGACTCCTATGGCAACTGAGGATGCCGAGTTCTTTGTATTTCTTCCACATTGATGCAGAGGCAAGGGCATTGGCAACTCTGACTCAGGTTACATGCTCTCATGCCATGTGAATTAACTCAGAAGAACCTAGAAATAAATGAATAGAGCATGGAAGTATTTTCAGTTGGTTAGTTTGCAAGTTTATGAAGCAGACTGTAAGTTTTAAGGAATTTGGGATTTATTTTTATAAATATCATACATTTAATTTAGGCACAGCAACATCAATACCACCTTTAAAAAATGTTGTAGTGAGCTGCATAGCACCTGACATCAGTTTCTTGCACACTTTCATTCTTTTTCAACTAAATAGAATTGTTTTTATGTACACGTCTTCCATGTTGTTAAGATCTGCAGCTGTGTGTTAGATTATCTAATACTAAACAGCCAGTGATGCTGAAATTTTCTGGAGATCTGGACATGGTCTGAATTGGAATTCTCTGAGAATTTACACATGATGTGTCAGCTACTGAACAAGGCAGAGCAGCCTGCCTGTGAATGCATTCCTACTAGTCATCTGTGTTTTGCTTTTTAAAGCAATTGTTAAAATAGACTAATGAATTGTTTATCATACTTTTTGCTAGACTTTACTTAATCCATAATCGTTTTGTTCTAAGAAGTAAATCTAAGAGCAGTATAGCTGCACGTTGCACGTTTATAATTAAAAATAAGATATTTCTGGGCAAAACAAACTACTAATTGGATTAAAAATAAACTCCATGTGCATTCATGAGTGTTGATTCTCAGAACTTTAGCATTAAATGTTAATCTGCACATGTTTACATCAAACATTACTTAGCTACTTCTTACTGGGAGTGAGGTGGGAGAGGACTTCAGTTCCGTTACAGCCTTCTGTCACATTCCTACCCTCTTTACCTTGAACCTTTACTGGTATATTTCTGCATCAATGTGCGTGCTTTTATCAATATCTTGTTGTGGTGTGCCTCCAGATTCTGCATACATTTAATAGAGTAATCTTCTATTAAAAACAAGTTCCTGCTTCATAGGCTCCATTTGTCCAGTATCTTTCTGATGTCATTATGGCAAGTCCAAAGTTTAGTGTTTGCTTTAATACCCTTCAGATTGCTTTAGTTTTATGTAAATTTCCTGTTTCTTTGTCAATGCCTGCACCAATCCCAGTAATGCCGGTTCAGCCTTTTAACTCGCCCATGAAATGTTTACTATTGGCATAGCTTTGCAATTCTCTGTCAGCTTCCTGTTAGCTTATTTTATTCTCTGCAATTTTTTTGTGTTCCTTTTTTATATTTCTGTTTTCAGGTTTCTACTTTTCAAAAGCAGTATGTCTTTTTCTTGGTATGATAAAAAGTTGCTTCTCTTAGTGATTTTTCTTGCTTTGGTGAACTTTTATTTTTTTTCTTATTTAATACCAACATATATCCTGATCTAGTCATGTTTTGTGTTTAGCATGGAAATACTTATATGTGACTAACATAATTATAAAACAAACATGAGAACATTTTCATGAGGAATTCAATGAGGCAAATTATTAATGTTGACACAGTGGCCAAAATAATTCTCACTCAATGAATTCACTACGTCCTTTTGAGACACCACATTTATTATTTAGGGTTGTTGAAACTAAATATAGCACACAAGGTGGCTAATACAGAAATATGTTTTTCCCAGTTGTAAGATAGCAGGCTGTCTGCAGAATTGGTTCCCACTGAAAACCATGAATAGGAACCTGCTCCAGTGTCTCAGGGCTTGTTCAAAGCCCGCATGCCCTTGTATGTCACTTTCATCTTACTCTATGCATATCTCTGTATCCCAGTTTACTTTTGTAATGAAATTGGCTGGTATACTGAATTCTAGTAGACCCAAGGACATAATTTAAATGTGATTGGCATTTACTCTATCTCTTACCTTATCTAATCTTAGAGATTACCTTATCTCTCTGTGTAAGGTTATCATCTTAGTTCTGAGGTTAAATCTGCAGTCTCTGCTCTTTCAGCAAAACAAAAACCAACCCATAAAGCATGCTGACTGGTTCTATGCTGTCTTTGCAATTCTTGAATTCAAACAATTGATAGCAATCCTGAAAAATCTTTATATTCCTTACAATGTATGATTCCACTTAAAATCTCCACAGTGCCCAGCACATGAAATCTTAAAGAACTATAAAAAGAGACTGTAATGTGAAGATAGATGGCACTCTGTCAATATCAATTATTTTGTATATTAATACATACATTTAAGTAACTGCCATTATACTTCAAAAATTGTATGTTGTAGACATGGCCAAATGGTTTATTTTTTTATTTTTGCCAAATAATTTTACAATGTTCACATTAATATTATTTGGGATCTCCTGAATATAAAACCCTAATCATGTCATCTTTAAATTAGCATATAGTGTGCTCTATTATACAACATCTAAGCAGTGAGACCTCTAACACATTTCTGAGTATAAAGGAAATAATGTCACACATTACAATTTCTATATATTTAATTTTTGCCCATGATATATGGCTGAAATAATGAAAATGAATAGTTTAATGTAAATGCAAGCAGATGTTTAAAAATCTTGGTCATTCTTCTCTTTATTTATTTTCCATGTAAAATTAATTCCAGGGCTTCTAAAATAAGGATGTCTGGACATAGTTTTATGAGAAAATCCTTTTCTATTCCTTCAGGTTTTTCAGTATAAATTAGACTTGTGTGGTCCCAGCACCAGAAGCAAAATCATGCAACTGACTGAAAACTAAAAATGTCATCTAACTCAAAATACACTTGTGTAATCCACACAGATATCCACCATTAATCTCTTCTTACCAGTCACATGAAGGTGAAGTGTTTTTATCTTGGCGTCTGAAAACAAACAAACAAAACAAAAAGGCTTCTGAAAGGACTGGAACAGTAGCTCTGTCCACAATAATAAGCAACACAGAATGGACGTTCTTTCCCAAAGTCCTGGATCACTGTATGAGAGGTAGACCAGTGTGCTTATTGACCATTGTTGTCTGAATAGCATCTGGTCGCTCACAACGGGATATGAATGTGTTTGTTCACTTCTAGTGAACAGATGCCACCACCTCAATTGGACCTAAGTGGAAGACTGATTGGCAACCTGAATGTTGAGCCTGATGAGTGCATTTTATTTTTGGATTTACATGACTGTTTATTATGCAGTTAGCATCACTAACAAAGAAGGCCATTCCTGAGGAGCTGAATTGCATAGGGTAAGCCTATGTTCACCCTGATCCTTCTGTAAGTCATCAAATTGTCATAACATAAAATTATTAGTGTGACATTTCTCAAAATTCCAAATGCCCTTAAATTATTGCAAAGAAAAACATTTGTTATAAAATCTGTAGTGGGTGTGGCCTAATCCTGCTTGTATTCTAGTGTTAATTTAAGTTCCTCAAACTGCTTATAGTTTCTGGGAACCGACCCCCAGTTGGTTCTGATTGGTAAATTAAAATGCCAACAACCACTAGCTGGTAAGAATCAGGTTGTTGGAATTTCCCAGACTTGGGACCAGGAGAGAGAAAGAAAAGGAGGGGGAGATCTGATATGTAGAGAGAGGGTGGAGGAGAAGAGAGACCCCATGTCTGAGAATAGTGCAAGACAGAGCAGCATATTTACCATGTAAAGGAGCCAGGAAAGCGGACCCAGAGAGCAGCCCAACAACAGCCAAGGTAGAATACAGAGTTTAATAAGTAATTATATTGGATATTGGTGGGAATCAGATTAATGGTATGGAGATTGGGCAATGGCCCAGCTATTGAGCTGTTTAAGGCATATTAACATATAAAGGTTGTGTGTGTTGTTCATTTGGGAACAGCTTCCTGGCTTTATTTTTTAAATATTAATTTTACAGAAATCAGTAATATAAACAAGACTTACATTATGTCTATCAATACAAAAACAATTGTGTTTAAAATGAATTTCCATTTGATTACTGGGTCAATACCCCCCTACACACATGCGTGCACCCCAAGCCCCACATTCATAATAAAGCAGTTGCTAAGTATTAAGGATGACTTTAGGATGTCCAGGAATCCTTGCACAGGAGACCAATTAGAGTCATACAACCAATTCATCAATATAGAAAAAGTCTTTGTTCAGTTGTAGTGTTTTGCTTTGGACACACACACACAGACATACACACACGCACTTTTTCTGTAGACACTGATATGAAAATATCTGGACTGTGCAAAGATTTTTGTCAGAGATAAAAGAAACCGTGTTTATACTTCTATAAAAAAGTACTTACTGTTTCTTAAGGGATCATTTAAACCTCCCTGCTTAGAAAATTACTGCTTTGACATCTTTCTGTACACTTCAGTTCTAGATTTATAATTCTACTTTAAGTCTTTAAAAGAAGTTACACTGTACTGTGAAGGATTTTCTTTTTCTAGAAACAATCTTTAAACTTGAAAATGAATTGAGTTTGTGACCTTGAAATCAAAAGACCTAGTACTCAGACAGTGGGCTCTGGCACACTCCCAACATCTTACTTTGTATTTATTAGCTCATTCTTTTCTCAGACTTAACACACAAAGAACAGACATTTTGAAGGGTAATGAAATAAAGCATTCCAGCATTTTAAAAAAATTTGTTTTAATCTGTCTACGTGACTAATGACTTTGGTGACTGAGTGCCTCAGATTCTTAATATTTAATAACAGGATTGCTCAGGGTAATAGCTTTGGCATAGTCACTATAAGAACAGAGATCTGTGTTCAATCTCCAAAACGCATGACAGCTAGATCTATGGGTATATGTACTCTCAGAACTAGGTTACATGTTTAGGTCCAGAATGAGTGAATCTTTGTTTCAAAGAACTTTGGATGATTTTTGAGGAACTACATCCAATGTACTTTGTCCTCCACCTGCATATGTAAGCAGATAAATGCCCCCTCATTCACTGAAACACATGTGAACAGGCATGTGCATAACCCCTACATACACACCCACAGGCATGCACATACAAACATGCCCACAATAATATTCATTTCACTGTATATGAAGTGGTCTGGATAAAGAATTCCATTTAATAGATGGAAAGCATTTAGAGCACTTTGCTATATCACATGGTTTCTATGTCTTTTGATGTTTTCTTTGCAGCTAAGAGATAAAAACTCTTATTAAGCTTGAAAATCATTCGGGAAATAAACTCAAAAGGTACTTGCCTTGTAGAATTGTCCTTGAGCTTTAACAAGTAACTCTTAAATTTGCAAAGTGCGTTTGGTGGTTTGCATATACTTGGCTCATGGAAAGTGACACTATTAAGAGGTGTGGCCCTGTTGGAATAGGTGTAGCCTTGTTGGATTAGGTGTAGCCTTCTTAGGGGAAGTGTGTCACTGTAGGGATGGACTTTGAGAGCCTCCTGACTGCCTGTGGAAGATAGTCTTCTGCAAATGAAGGACTCTCAGTTCTTCCAGCACCACATCTGCCTGGATGCTGCCATGTTTCCTGTCATGATGATAATGCACTAAATCTCTAAAATTGTCAGCAAGCCCAAATTAAATGTTGTCTCTTATAAGAGTTGTCTTGGTAATGGTGTCTCTTCACCATTTCAGCAATGAAAACCAAACTAAAACACTGGTGTAATAATCAAACATGAAATTACATGCACATTTATCTAGAGAGTAGGTTTGTCTGTGCTGGGCAGCATTCACTGATGTAATTATACATAGATATTTTAATTTATATTTTACATTAAGAGATACAGCTCTATTTTTAATTTTAATTACAGTAACTATGCTTTTGTTAGCATTTTACAAGTGCTTAATGAAGCCTGGAAGACAAAAAGTAATATGACCTTCTAGATTATATGCTGCAAACATTTTCTAAAGTTACTAAGGTCTAATGGTATTAATTTGCTTTGTAATAAGTTGTATGACTTGTTCTTAAATATATATACTTGGGCATAAAATGTTCTTAGAGTTTCAAGCTTTTTGTTAATTAATGTCAGTAATTAGAAGTAACAGATTTTAACAGATTTGTAGAAGAATAGGGAAGAGAATTTGTTATAATACACATTACAACTACTACCAAATAGACTAGCTACATTACTAAAGCATCTTTTGAACAACTGAAACTTTTGTTATTTGAAAATTTTTTATATTTTCCTTTAACTTTATAAGTTATAATCCAAGCCATTATATTTTCATAATTCTAAGGTAGATACTTTCATATATAATATTGTTAGTAATTATTAAAAGTATATATATATATATATGTATATATGTGCAATTTATTTTAAACTAAGCAGTATTTTAAGAGAGTTAATATTTTTCTTTCTTAAATTGAAAATTTAAGGAATTGGTAGTATTTTACTGGAATTAAAGAGAAATTAATACATTTTGTAACTTACCTGCAAAATTCAAATCACCTGGGACAAACTGTGGTGCTGACAAATTACTTGTCATGAAAATGGTCCATATTCTTTATCAAACTAGGGGAAGCATGCTTGATCTATGATACTGTATGTAAAAACATCTATACACACATGTGTATACTGGAAAATATGGCACATCACCTCAAACAGTGTTGTGTAAACAAGTATGCATGCACACTATTATACATGTGGACATAAATATGGTAAGATGACAAGGGAGGATTCCTTATGAGAAAATTTGGATGTGGCAATGACTTATGAGCTTAATTATCAGTTGTCATCAGAGGAAGAAAATAGTCATTGCTTTAGCTGATAAAAATCAAGAACAATATGTCATTTGGAAATAAAGAGGGTATATCAACCAAAAAAATATTAGAACTCAGGACTAATTGCAATTTTTGTTGTTTGTTTGTTTGTGGTATGTATGTGTTTTATTGGGGGGCATTGCAAGGGTGAAGGGTGGATGTGAAGGGATGGGGAGATGAGCAGGACTAGGGTACATGATGTGAAACTCACAAAGAATCAATAAAAATGTTTTAAAGAATTAAATTAAAAAAATAAAAATCAGTAAGTATAATTTTGTAGGCATATACATGTATAAATACATACTATGTTAATAATATACATAATTTATAGCCATGATATAGATGGGGAAACAGACACACTTATTACTGTTTTGACTGGTATAAAAATATGTGTGAGCTATAGATATAGCTCACTGCTTAAGTGTACCTGTATGCTTCTAGAGTTGGGGTCCCAGAGCTCACATTTTGAGCTTACAATTTCCTGTATACTCTCACTTGGGAATTTGATGCCCATTTTTGCTTTCAAAGGCAACCTTAAAAGGGAGCAAACATAAACACACACACACATACATATAAAAATAAATCTTTAGGATATGTGATGAGTGTGTGTGTGTGTGTTGGGTGCATTTACCTATGCCTCACAGGAACTGATACTATGCAAATTTCAAGTGGTACTTTTTGCCAGGAATAGGGGTGCACAAATTGTCCCAGAACTTGTAAAGGAGAGGCAGATGGTCCTCTGAGAATTCAAAGCCAGTCTGATCTTCATAGTTAGTTCTGGTACAACCAGAACTTACAATAAGATCCTATCTTGAAAGTAAAAAAAAAAAAACAAAAGAAGAAGCAGCAAAGGAAAACAAACCAAAAATCATTTTTTTAAAAATGTTATAGATTGTTGTGATCATTGTTATCACACTTATTTCAATACTTTATTACATTTATATACATATATATTAATATTGAAATCTCCTTATTTGACAATTAAGTTTCCTGGGTGCCAATATTTGTAATTACAAGCACATAGACTGTAGCAACCATAAAGCAAACTACCCATGAACATGGTAAATTCAACAGGACAGACCAGTGCCACAGACATTGTTATGGGTTAGCATGGTTCTTTTTAAATAAAAATAGGCAGATGTTCTTATACTCCACTTTAAGTTTCTTCAACTATGGCATTCATGTTGATGGTCTAAACATTCTCATGGTAAATATAGCACAATTTCCACAACATTTACGCTCTGTAGGAATATTAACTGACTTTCACTAAAATGTCATCTATGATGAGGATGTAACGTTAGAGTACCACACCTATGGAAATGGCCTTAGGAGAACAAAGGAAAACAAAGAAAATTAAGGGGAAAATAAGGGGAAATAGAAAAAAGAGAAAGAAAGGGAATGTTCTTTCTTAGTAAATCTAGCTGCTGTTTTGGAATAGAAGAAAACGTAAGACTAATGATCATGTAAAACACTTTAGCTTTCAACATAGAATTCTGGAAAGATCTTTTGTCATTATGAGCAAGGTTTCATTAAACTTAAAGAATACATGATTTTAAGGAAGTTTCCTGAGCTGTGATGACACGAACTTTCATTAATGAGCTTTAAAAAATTCTGCTTATGACAGTGCTCACGATGCTAATCATAAATGAATGTCATCAAGTAGCACCTAATTAGCGTGATTAACCAACTTCAGTGCTCACCAGAGAAGGCATTGATTCAGTGAATTCTCTTTATGGGCAGGAAATGTTTTACCTTTGAGATCAATGCCTTGCTTCTAAAGGGTCTTTAATAGGTCTTTTCTCTTGTTTTCACTCACATATCTGATTGGTCTGTTATCAAACGGTTAGCTTGTTAGATAAGCAAGCATAACCTTGGAAATAATGAGGTGCACTGTGCACAGTTTGATAGGGCTCTTCACAATGGATTTGATGAGACTGAGGCTTGGGAATCCTAGACAGTTTGAAATCAGCCTTACTCAAGCACTTTCTCATAAACTGCTTAAAACAAATTAAATAAACTTGTTGGTCAAAGTCTAAACACTTATATCATATCACTAAGATCACTCTGTGTAATACAAGTCCTCATGTCTAAAAGAGCATACCAATTAAACATACATAGAATCAGTATTCATCATGAGATATGGGAACATTTTAAATAACTAACATGGTACACAATTTTTATGTTAGGCTTCCTAGAAGTAACTTTTATGGATTAGGTTATTTTACATACATCAAATTTAATATAATTATTTAATATTCTTTAAATGATGAGTATGATGTCATGGCTTCTGATTTTATAAGTAAAATATCAGCCATTTGCATACAATTTCCAGAAAATCATACAAATTTTAAATATTTATCAACAGTGTTCATTAAGCAATTTATATTTTAAAATATTTTATTAATTTGACATAAAAGCATTATCATTTGAAAATAATTGAGAAATTAAAGTGAGACAGTGATCTTGACTTTACAGAAGATATGAACAGTTACCCTTACTATCTGCATTTAAACAATGAAATTCTAATTCAACTTGTTGCCAAAGCTATGGAGAGTTGCTTTAGGTTGTGAGTGTGTGTTTTTATTTTTACGGTCCTATCTCTGCTTGTTATGTAGCACTTTTTTCAGATAGTCAAACATTCTTTCCAGTTGATCAGGAAACTCATAAGGCTTAGGAAGCTCAGGAAACCTACAAGGCTAAAGAAGCTATGAATATTTTAAAATCCATGGGACTCATTCCCTAGACCATACTAACAATAAGCAATTGCTGATAGAAAGCAGTCTTTGGGGTTGGGACATAAAGCCTACCTAGCAGATATGAGACTGGGTTCAACCCTGACAGAAAGAGAACAGAGACAGACAAGAGCAGGGGTCAGGGGAAGAAGGGAGAGGGAGAAGTAGGAGGAGAGAGAGAGATAGAGACAGAGAGACAGAGAGACAGAAACAGAGAGACAGAGAGATGCAGAGAGACAGGAATAGAGAAAAACACAAAGAGATGGAGAGAAAGAGAGACAGCAGAAAGACAGAAAGTACCTTCTTATCTGGCTGTACAGGGAGTTCTCAGAATTCAGGTTTAGATATGTTCATGCAAATCTCAAATGCTATGGGTCCTTTCCCACTCAATACAGTCATTCATTGTTAGTTTTCTCAACTTTAAACTATGGTTTCTGTAGTTTGGTTTCTGTATTATTAAAACTGAGATCTGTAGTACATCAGTGAGCATGCAAACTTCCTATTCATATTCAAGTGAAAAGGCTCCCTATGATTTAATGAGTAATGAAAAGAAAAGATTTATGAAAATACATAATATTAAGAAAGTCCAGTAGTAGATATGGACACCAGTTGAGGGTTGCCCCCACCCTCCAATCTATCTTAAGAATTTTGATCCATAATTGTTCTTGTTTAAAGGAAATGAAGCAAAGGACACCCAGAGTGCTCCCAGCCTCAGAATCTATCCCATGCACAGGCACTGAACCCAACACTATTTTCAAGGCCATGTTGTGTTTGCAGACAGGAGCCTGGCATGGCTGTCCTCTGAAAGGCTCTACCAGCACCTTACTGAGACAAATGCAGATCGTTACAGCTGAAGGGGGTTGCAACCCCATAGGAAGGACAACAGAATCAACTAACCGGACACCTCAGAGATCCCAGGTACTAAGCCACCAATCAAAGACATTACATGAGCTGGTTCATGGCCCCCACTACATATGTAGCAGAGGACTGCCTTGTCTGGCCTCAGTGGTAGGGGATGCTCTTGTCTTGTGGATTCTTAATGCCCCAGAGAAGGGGGATGCTATAGGGGTGAGGTGGGAGTGAATGGGTGGATGGGGTAGCACCTTCTTAGAGGCAAGGAGGAAGGATAATGGGATGGAGGGCTCATGGAGGGGGTACTAGACAAGGAATCAACAACATCTAAAATGTAATAAATAAAATAATTAATAATAAAAAGGAGGAATTGTTTTTTAGTTGTTTTAAATGGTTTAAGGAAAATATCCCCCATCACTTTGACTGATGAATTTAGACAGAGAAGTGTGGGCTGATTTTCCTATCAGTCTATGCCTGTGAAGAAAAAGCTGTAAGTATGCTATCTTCCTTATCTTTCTAACTGGCATACTATCACCAACTCCTATGTTCCCTCCCTACTTTGGGTATACTGTCTAATAGGTGTGAGCGACTCCCATAAAGATTTAATCTTCAGGGTTAACAAATAGCTTTTGAGTGTATATGGAAACTTATTAGCCAACAATCCAAAAGAAGTAACCCTCTCTAGGCACTTGGCTTATTATTTGCTAGCCTGTGATATGTAGTAGAGATGTCAACATCCCTTTATAGGCTAACTATATTTAACATCTCTTTATGTATGTGAATGCATTTATAGTTTGGGAAGCTACAAAAGTACATAGAACTTTTTTTGAGGAAGACCTTATTACTGCAAATATCACATAGCTGAGAAGTAATAGATCAGCAAGAAATCAAGCTGATATAACATGAAAGCTTCATTGCTATAGGCTAGCATTCATAGTGATGAAAAATGCTATACTTGATATAGGAGGAGAAGAATGGTCTACCCAGATCTTACTATGACAGGTATAATAACAACTGGTCTGGCAAAATATGTCCCCTAATACAATAATGACAAGAACATCATTGGAGAAAACATCTACTTTGTGATTGGAACTATGTATTACTATGTCAGATGAAAAACCTGTACTTGGCGGCACCATTATCAAGAAAAGAACCTAAGTCTAAACAGGTCATAGTCTTCTGGGAGAATTTAGTACTATTATTTTGCTAAATGGATACATTATTCAACTGACTTCTAATGATTTCTTGTCATACTGGTACGTGAACACACCTCTAAACCCTCATCAGAGAAGCTTCTCTTTGTTATAATGATGATACATCAGAGAACTACAGGTGGTAAAGTACAAAAAGTAGGAGATTGCAGAATTTTTTGGCCTACGTGTAATAGCTATATGATTCTCTCTTTTTTCTAAAGCTCTGGGATTTTTGCAGAAGAAAGGATAGACGTATTGTATGAGCCACAGATCTTGGATGAGTACAAGGAAAAAGTGTCCTTGCAAATAACATGACAGTTTCACATAGGCGCTAACAGCAGTGTGAAAGAATGCACAAGGTGTGAATAAGCTCAGACAAGACAAAATGCAAGCATGGGAAGGAGAAGTCCCACCCCTAGCTGATGATCTTTTGGGAATTGACAGGTACTTTGAGACGGAGAGTCAGTTTTATCCAAGAGAGTAGTCACTGTTGAGCAACCACTCACTAGTAGCAGACCACACGTACAAGAATGTACAGGTATCACAGTTAGAAATTGATGGGTTTGTAAAAGGAGTGGAAAGGGAAGCGGAGGACTGCATCTGGAAGCTTTTGGATGTCAGTGAATGTGATCCAAAATACTGTATAACGTTCTCCAAAATGCAATAAAAATAAAACTTTCTTGGTATTCATGTAAATAAAGACAAATAATCACTGTCAATATTAACAGTGGAATTTTGAATACTTTGTCAAAATAAGCACAAGTAACCACTAAATGAATTTTATTACTTATGAAAGTATATTTTACAGTTTATTTTCAAGTACCTTGGATATTCAGATTGGGTCTTATCTATGCAGTAGATCTCAGCTGAGATTAGCTATATTCACATTGGTAGTTATTTATGCTTGATAAGGAGATACCTAATAGGAGAGACTCTATTTTACTTTACTTAGAATGCAAGGGATGATGCGGGGCCCTTTGTGCAAGAGTATTTCAAGAAATCTGGAGTTGAATGATATACCTAGAATTTTTCTACCGATAATATTTAAACACATATACTTATTACAATTGTCTAGATTTCTAATTTCATATTTTAGTGTATCTTAAAATGTAAACCAAACCCCGTAATTGTGAAACACACAATGCTGCTGAAGTAGGAAGAAATGAAGTGTTCAATATAAGCTCAGCTTTTCAGCAACAAGAGGCTAAATAGAGAGCACAAGGTTATGGCTGTTAAATGTGTTTACCACTACACCTGCTAACTGGCTTTATCCAAATGCAAACAAACCTTTTCATGCCTTCATGAAATACATTTATATCTTGGAGCCAGGCACCTCCAGAAGGTAGGAGATTTCTTCCCACATATAGGAAATGCAACTACTTTCTACTCTCTTACTTTTTCAAAGAAAAGACTTTTTGCTTCTTTGGTAAGCCATCCCTAGCTTTCGATCTGGAAAGACATCTTTTACAAAGATTTCAAAGGAACACTGAAAGAATTCATCATGGCAAGTTTTCTAAAGTCAATACTCTATGAAAGGGGAGGTCAGGGACTCAAAGTCTGGAAGAAGCTCATCACAAGTTCAGTCAAGACATGAAAACATCAATGTCATGCTGGACACCATACAAAAGAGGTGGAAACTTGAGGGAAAATAGTCTGTCTCTTCCTGAACAAACATTTCATGTCAAACTAAAATAGAAATTGTGTATCCTACATTAGTAATGAAATTTACATGTCAATAAACAGGTGTGCAAAGAAATAAAATAAAGACACATAGAAGACTAATATGAACAGAGACCAGCAAGAGAAAATGGTTTAAACGGGCAATGCATTAATGCACAAGTTACACATCTTAACATTTAAAATTTTATGTTATTTTTTGATCTCTGAATTCTATAAAAATTTACCTAGTCTATTATATTGTAGCGAACTCGTGGCATGAAACATGACAGCTGCTTCTTAATTGTCAATTAACTAATTAATTAATTGATTGATGTTTGGGAAGCAAACAATAAGGATGTATTTTTAGATGATAAAAAGACTTTATGGTGTATCTTCTTTCTGCCTAACTTCAAAATGCTATATGAATACCCAGGTACATTTTGGTTAATATTTTTCCTTAGACACCAGAAATTTGACAGCTTTAACTACTTACGTTAAAATTGTAATTTTTTTTCTTTGTCCTTATTCATGACAGATTGTTTCACAGTGTCACCCACCATGTAGAGAAAGCTCATAACATCAGAGTAAAAGTCTCTATGCTTGGTGAGGACAGTCTGACTTTGTTATCTGTGAATTTAAATAATCGCAAAGAACAAAATCCTATTCTATCTTCCACAAATGGTTGAATTTGAGACAGCAATCTGTGCAAATCTTCTAAGAACTGTGCTCTAGGACACTTGAAATATACTAATTTGTTGTGTGGTAAAACTGATCAGGTATCCACAGAGAAACTTCTAGGCAAATTAAGACAGGTTATAAGTGCTTTCTTTGGGTCTAGGTCACCACATTTCACAAATTAAAATATACAATACCTAGTTAAAAATAATGTCAGATGACTCACTAATATTTAAGTTATATCTGTTCTAGGGATGAGCAGTTTTAAACATTCTTTCAAATACTACTCCCATTTAATCTGAAAATTAAATTTAACTGGATAGTTTAAGTTGCTTTTGAGGAGAGGTTTTCAGCAGACAAAACTTGGAATAGATGTTCAGATGACCAGCCTTTTGTAAAGTTCATTAAAAACAAGAGTAAACTCTTTAAAAACAACTTTCACAGAATATTTTTATCTAAGTATATAGAAGAAAACTAGGAACCAGATGGAAGAAGGGATAAAAGCAGTGCTTAATCTACTTTTTTTCTTGCAAAGCATTAGTCTTTTGATAGCAAATGTTTCCAGGAGTGAGGGTTATCTATCATTCCTGTGTTTGTTCTGAATTCAATTTTAAAAAGTTCTGGAGGCTATAGGATTATTCAGCAAAGATTTGAAATTGCTACTGTTTTATTCTGATTAATGATGTATACAATTGATCATTCCTCTAAAAAGATACATTTCCCTCCAAAGTTTCATATTCCCTTTCCAGTGAATTCAATATATCCCCAGGAATCATAATATGCCAGGGCAAAAGAATTATTTACATCGAAGAGGCATACAATTTTTATTAGTTGGAGAGAAGAAGAAAGTATTTGACAACTAGTAAATTAAATAAATGTACTATTTCATCATATATTTATCTTTAATTTTGACACATTTTGTTCAAGTATTTCATGTTAGTGATAAAATATATTGGTAATCTAGACTGATTAATATTAAAGTCAATAATAACATTTCTGTGTAGAAATATGGATGTCTACCTAAATATCCCTGTTGGGTTTTTGGATATGATTCTTTCTCTGAAGGTTTCCATGTGAGAGGGTTGTTCATTAATAAAATACTGCTGAGATCTGTCAACAACAGCAACATCAACAATATCAACAACAAAAAACAAACAAACAAACAAACAAAACCCAGCTTTTCCTCAAAAAGGAATAAGGTACAATTTATTCAGAGCCAAATAAAAGTGTTCATACATGGGAACATGAATTTAGGTACCCTCTCGTATCATGTTCCACTAGATATAGGTACACAAATTTCTTATAGTCACAAAAGAAAGACATTAATAAATTTACCAAGTATATTAGTGAAGATATCGGGTAGGCAGGAAAGTAGAGAAATCTCTAGTAAAATTAGATGCTGCCTAATTTTGATGGTGTTTATAGCCTTGATGGACACTAGTGATCTGTCTTGGTTGTCACTAGTGATCTGCTATGAAAGAAAATGCTACAAAGATTTTACTATTTAATATAAAGCACATTAGGTTCAACATACTTTATCCACATGCATAGAAAATAATCTTCTATGTTACTTACACTTAAGAAAATTATTGCGTTTTTGTTAGTGCATAACCTACCATGTTTTCTTCTTTTTACTACAAGTTAGATTTTTTAAAAAATAGAAAATATTAGGCTTAATATTTTCCATGAAGCATAGAAAATAAATCATTTCCAGGGAACACAGATAATGTAATTTCTTTATGCCCTGAGTTTTATCTTTTCTTTGCTTTCAAACTCAGCTGACTAGAATCAGAATCCAACGTGTCTTCCACGCATTTATATATATATATACACACACAGTGTGTGTGATAATAAAGGATTATCCATGATTTCACACTTGAGAAGTGTCTCAAAAATGAAATGATTCCTGTGCACTGGAGTTACTCTTTCCCCTTAGTATGTCATTACAAATTTTTATTTACATATCATTTCCTCACATGAAACAGAGAACTCATCTTCCTTTCCAGTATCTTAGATTACATCATCATTTGTTTGTGTATGTCAAAACGACTCTTTTAAGCATAAACTATCTGAACATACAAAGCTAAATTTTGTATATTCTGCTACAGTTTGTAAATATCTCACTTTTTTGATAGCTGACATAATTTCTATGCCCAGACTCTTCATGACTTAATAAAGGAAATTAAATAACTTAAATGTGAAATAAAAATTATGACCTAATAAAATGAAAAATACCAATGTGCATGGAGGCCAGAGGTCTGGGGAAAGGCATCTGCAAGAACAAATTGAATCAGGTTTTCCCGTTTTGTAAAATATCTCTGAAACATCTGGTGTGATTCGTTCTTCTATTTTGCTTGGCATCTACCAAAAATGTAATTAAGTTTTTAACACCCCATTATAATGTGCTTTCCCCAAATTTTTATCTGCTCCTTGGAAAAAGCATTTTAAAATATTTATTTTCCTTCCTGAATAATTTGGGTCTCTCTGGGTTAATTACTTGCAAACCATCCCTGCACAGGGCAACATTCCAGAAGTTTGTGAGTGTACCAAGCTTTCACAAACACAAAGATAATATTTTCACTTGCCTCCAAATAAGGCTGTATTCATTTCATCTTTGACCAAGAACCTCATGTAACTTGTGGCTTCCTTATACAGTTTAGCACAATAAAGGGAATGGGATCAGAAGATTAACCTTTTGTCTATATTTGGTAATAAACTCCAACCTGAATTTCTAGGAGGCTCCTCTTCCCTTTATGTGCAGTTCCTCCAACTCAGGTCCATGACATGCTGGGTCAAGAATTCTATCACTGAGCTGCAACTCTACCTATGCCCTCTATTTTCTGTATGAGTGTGGTGTAAAACAAAACCTGCTCTCCACCTGAACAAGTACTTTTATATAATTTTATTTCAAAATACTTTTATAGAGCTATGCTTCTTTCATTCAATCATATAGTTTGTAAACTATTAATTTCTTCAGAACAGTAAGAAATAGATTTTGCCTAATTTGAAGATAATTGAGGCATCTATAGTCATTTTTAAACACTGAACAAAAATATATCCCAACATATTTTAAGAGCAAGTAAGACTAATGACAAGTTTTTTGAGATATACTGTGAATTATTAAAATAAAATATGGGGTTTGAAAGCAAACATAATATATTGAGTAAGTTTAGTCCAAAACAATTTAGAAACCTTTAAAAATAATTTTAAAATTAAAAAAAATGTTGATAAGTGTTTTGGCTGCATTTGTATATATGTCCCATGAGCATGCATTGTCTCTGGAACTAGAGTTACATGAAGTTGTGAGCAACCATGTGAGTGCTGGGAAGTCCACAGTTCTGTTCAAGAAAAGCAAGTATTCTTAACTCCTAAGGCATCTCTCCAGCCATACAAATTGGCAATATTTTATCATTTAGAAATAATTAACACCTCATATTTTATATATTTTAAAGATAACAAACTGATAGTCTTCTATATGTAGAAAGAAAGTGCCTTCTTGTGAAACACCCACGCTCACTGTCACTGTGGACTCATACCCAAGGCACAGGTACACTCAAGCTAATGTTCTTGACTAGAAATATTGCAAAGCATAGCTCACTGGAAATCATTTGTAGTAAAGGTTACTACTTTTCTGAAAGCAGTATTGGCTGGTCTTTGTTCTTGATCCTGCTTCTTAGATATCTTCCCCTGCTACAGATCTTAGAATCATATATTTATCTAATTGCTAGTATGATTCTTAGAATAGCAACCATGCTCTATATATAACACAAGAACATATGCCTATCTTATTTATTAAGAAACTATTAAACATAGATACGTGCCTCACTCAGCTGTCATCACAGAAACATCCTCTTGTAGTCAATGGGGAACTAACTCAAATAATTTCAACTGGATAACATGCAGATAGTAAGAGACTTCAGAGCAGAACTCAGTCCAAATAGGATGACTTCATTCAAATCTTCCGCAGGGCTTCAAGGGTCTGAAGAGAAGGTGCAAGACTGTGAGAGACAGGGTAGTGCATAATTTTAAGGGAGCTGTCTTCCAGAAAGAACAATGATGATGAACATATAAATTCACACAAACAATGGCAGTATGCAGAGGGCCTGCACAGCTTCAAGTCAGACAGGTTCCCAGCACTGAGAGGGGGAAGTGGACATGGGCTAACTAAGTAGACATTTGTAATTGATACCCACTGCAAGAAAAATTAGCTTCTCCAATGGAGTCTCACTGGGCATAGTACCTACACTTCAGGGAGGGCCCTATGCCCAAAACTAAATGCTCAATGAAAAACACAATGGTATACTTTTCAGAGTTTTGGACCCAATTTGTTTTGTTTTATGCACTTTTTGTCTTATTGGTTATTTTGCATGTGTATTTTTTTTTCTATTTTTGGTGGATGTGCATGTGTGTGTGTGTATGTGTGTGTGTGTGTGTTGAAAATAATTTTTTCTCACATAATATATCCTGAATATGGGTTTCCCTCCCTCTGCTCCTCTAGTCCCTTACAACATTCCCTCACATTCAGATCCACTCCTTTTCTGTCTCTCATTAGAATACAAATGAGCTTCTAATAGATAATAATAAAATTAGTAAAATAAAATAAAACTAAAACTATCACTTTGAAGTTGGACAAGACAGACCAACAGAAAGAAAAGAGTCCAAATGAAGGCAGAAGAGTCATAGACCCACTCATTTACCTGAATCTCATAAATATCCTAAACTGGAAGGCATAGTGTAAACATAGAGGACCTGGTATAGACTATTATAGGTCCTGGGTATGCTGCCTCACTGTCTGTGAGTTCATAAGAGCTTTGATTATGTTGATTTAGAGAACCTTATTTTCTTGTGTTTTTTTTTGGGGGGGGAATATTTATATACATTTCAAATGTTTTCCCCTTTGGAAACCCCTTATTCCATCTTCCCTCCCCCTGCCTCTATGAGGGTGCTCTCCCACCTACTCACCCACTCCTGTCTTCCCTCCCTAGCATTCTCCTACACTGGGGCATCTAATACCCTCAGGCCCAAGGGCCTCTCTCACTGATGGCCAAGAAGGCCCTCCTCTACCACATATGTGGCTAGCCCCATGGGTCCTTCCATGTATATTCTTTGATTGGTGGTCCAGTCTCAGGGAGCTCCAGGGGGGCGGGGAGTCTGGCCAGTTGACACTGTTGCTCCACCCATGGGGCTGCAAACCCCATATCCTCTACTTTTGCACTTTTTCTGACTCCTCTTCTGTTGGGTTCCTTGGTCCATGAGAGGAGGGGTTTGATCTTATTTCAGGCTGAGTGTTCTTATGTCTCTCACTGTCTGCATAATGTCTGGCTGGGAATATTTGTTTCCATCTGCTGTGGGAGAAAGTTTCTCTGATGATGGCTGAACAAGGTACTGATCTATGAGTGTACTAGAATAGATGTTATTGTTTTTTGTTTGTTTGTCTTAAGTTGTTAGTCTCTGGGCTATCTTGTCTCAGGTTCTTTGTTAATCAAGCTGTGTCAAGTATGAGTTCTATCTCATGGAGTGAGCTTTAAGTCAAATCGGATGTTGGCTGCTTCCTCCCATGAGCTTTGTGGCACTGTACACTAGCATATCTTTCAGGCAATACACCATTGTTGATCAAAAGCTTCATGGTTGGCTTGCTGCTTGCATTTTATTTCTCTTTTGGTAGTGTGCATGAATTTGAAAAAAATAATTTTGGCATTATCAAAATGTTTCTGTAAGTAAATTTAATTCAAAGAAATGTTCTGTGTTTTAATAATAGAAAATGTGTGAAGAATATATATTCAAATATTGTTTTCCCTAATAACATGAGGGAGGTCACAGTCAGTGTTGAAGTTTGCCTTATCTTGAATAAAAACCTTATTACAGAGAATGATACATTTATTGTTGCACAATTAAAAACTAATTGTAATGAAGAGGAAAAAGTAATTATTTGAAGATCATATTTCATTAAATGTGCGTGGATGGTGATGTTGCTGTTTTGCATATAAACCAATACACACTTTAGTTATTTCAATATATCTGATTTAAAACTAAGGCTTCTGGTGACAGTTCCCTTTCTCATTATAATATGTTTGCTTCATTTAATAGGAAACTAATCAATATTCTCAACTGCGAACAGAATCAAGACAGTTGTTTAACTGAATTGGAAGCTATAATGTTACTTTCAAAATATGTCTTTCATTCCTTTATTATTATAACATAATCACATAATTCACACTTTCCTTCCTCCCTCTAAACCTTTCCTAACTTCCTTGAAATTCATGTTTTTTATTTTTTGTTTTATATAACAAAAGTATTTTAAATCATTTCTATTTTATTCAGAACATCAGAAACATCATTTGAACATACAGAAAAGTCTTGTCATTTTATAGATAAAACGTTACATCTTAATATTCAATAGGGTTGATAATCAGTTTTTAGTTATGCAACATGGTTTTGTTCTCTACTTGAGAAAAATGTCTCAGAATTATTGTTTTTATTAGAAAAATTTACCTCAATGTAATTGCTTCAGCGTTTAAGTAAATTATCTACAGTGGTCATAACCTTGTAAGGCTTCCAAGGAAGACTATCTATGATGTGCAAGTCAAGACACTAGATTCACGTAGTGCAGGTAACACCCATTTAGTGCTGATAGATGTGGAGTGAGAGCATGGATATGGTACAATAGCAGCTAACAACCCTTTCATACATGGTGTTTAGTTGGATTTCGGTAAGCAAAAGTTTTGTTATCTATGCAAGTGCTTGCAACTCATAATGTACCGAATCTTTTCTGGAAACCTTTGTAAATATTGTGATTACTACCAAATACGTGTTTCTAAATATCAGTGATGGCTATTGCATGGGGTCACCAACTCCAGGTTGTATAGTACTATTTTACTCTTAACTTCTCTAAGGCACAGTAGTTCTACACAATGCCTATGGATGATATGACATTCTATGAACTCATTTTTAAAGTCAAGTGACTATTTCCCTCCCACGTTCTAACAATGTTTTAGCTGAGATTCTGTCTTGACTGGTATTGGGAATGATTTTGCGAAGGCAAAACTACAAATGTGTTAGCCAGACCAACAATACTGATAATGAACTGGCTGTCAATCATTCCACAATCCAACATGCTTACAGAGAAAGAGGAAGGGAAGTTAGAAGATGAGGATGATGAAGGGGAGAAGGAAAAAGGATGTAGGAAGGAACATCCACTGCTATGCTTCAATTAGTAATACAGAAATATGTTACCTCAGGCTTGGATAGACAAGCGATATGGAATGATAACTGGAATGTATTTAGGAAATATTTCTTCAGAATAGTAAAGTTTTATATTTTTTTAGGAAAAAACATTCTATGACAGTCTGGTCAACAAATTTAAGTAAAATATATTTTTACAGGTGATGATTTTACTTGAGAGAAAGGCTATGATAACATTACTTCTATATTTCATTATAGATTTTTATAAATAGACTGAGACTGTGTCATCTGCAGAAAAAGACACACAGAACGCTTGTAAGTGATAAAATTTGAGCCTCAATCTATAAGGTAGAATTGTGCAAAATTGGGACTTGCAACTATGTATTTGACAGCTTCTCAAAATTTTAAAGAATATCAACAGAGAGAAAGAATATGAACTTCACTAAATATTATTTGATGAAAGAGGTAAACATTTGGAAATTCTGTGTAGCCTTACACACCAATAATTTCTATGTTCCCAGGTAGAATGTTAACTGTAAGCAATGTCATTAAAATTAAAAACAAAATAATTTGAAAGTTGTAGGCAGAACAATTTGTGATGTGATTTTATATTCCATATTTCAATTAAGCTTTAATAATCTATTAATATATTATAAATCTAGTACCATTGTAGAATAGAGATAATTCTATGTTAAGCTATGCAAACTACTCTTACCACTTCTTATTACATAGTTATCTGAGTCTTAACTCTTTCTATGTATCAGAAGACATGTTGATAAAAAGTGTAAAAATCTAGATGGCATATTGCTAGATATGGAAATACAATGAGCACATAGGCAACACTGATTGAACACAAAATACTAAATATATCTATAATATTAAATTATTGGAAAGGAGATTATTAAATTGGGAAGGAGAGGTTTTACAGAGATTTATGTGAGGTAGAATCAGGAATGGCGAGTGGATGTGCATAAAGTACTCTCTATATATGTTAGAAATTTTTGAAGAATAAACTAGATAAAAAAATTTTAAAAGGCAACACAAAGATTCAAATCAACTGCTGCCTTTTCTAGCTGGACTTGTAAACACTAGCATTAAAACAATTCATTACCCGTTTTAGTTTGTTTCCTATAAAATACTGTCCAAAGATAACTAGGGGAGAAAGACTTTATTCATTTTATACCAATTAATCAGTGATCAAGAAAACTCAGTGCTGAAACTGAATACAGGAACCTACAGGAGGAAATGAAGCAAAAAACACTGGAGGAATACCAGTTACTGCAGAGTTTTCTATGGCTTGTTAAAGCTGCTCTCTCATACCCAGGACCTCCTGCTCCGGTGTAGCATGGTTCACAGTGAATCTCCCTCTCTCATATCAACCATTAACCAAATGTCCCATCAACATACACACATCTAATGGAAACCTTTTCTCAAACAAGTTTACTTCTTCCTGGATGATGCTAGTTTGTGTTAGGTTAACTAAAACGTTTCAGTAGTCTACCTAAGAAGCTGAAGAATGCAACTCCTGCATTTCTATAAACCCCAAATGACTGACCTGAAATGCACACACATTTGGTACTGTTTCTGTGACTCAGATATTCACCTTTCCTTTTCTTTTTCCTTTTGATTTTGTTTAGCATAGCAATACGTGCTACAGCAAAGAGGATTTTATATTTTAATATTCCAAATGCACCGATTGATATTCTTATAAAAAATAAATCAAAGTGATATAATGGTAATGGAAAAAGAGCTTCATTAAACTAAACAGAGATAAGCAAGCTGAAGAACTGACTCCAGAGGGAAAGGCTTGTGAAACTATCTAGGAAGATCTTTTTTGATTGCAGAACTTCAGGCAGCCTATCTTATCACATTTGATGACAACCAATATGCTCTATCGCATAGACCAAACTTAATGTACCAGAAAATAAGAGAAAATATGGGAAAAATTGTCAGTCAAGATATCACACAATATCCTATGGGCATAAAATACAAAATGTGTATAAAAGGTAATTTAATGTTGTTCTCACAAATTACTAGTGTCCTCAGATGGGCTATCCAAATACAGTGCACATTCCTACTAGTAGCGTATGTGGAGAAAAATACTTGCAAGGGTGGGTCAGGAGACTTGCACCTACAATGGGGCACAACATTCTAAATGCCTCCTACATTATTCATGACTTCCTGTGATTGCAATGTTTCCATGTGAGTTTCATTGACAGAGGTTTTCACCCATGTTTTCAAAACTAGCTAATTAATGCACAAGTCTTATCTAATGTGAATGTGACCCAAGGGCAAAGTTCATCTTTAGTTCATTCTTTCCCCAGAATCAATGCCTTAGTAAACATACTTAGAACCAGAGTCTCTAAATATGTAAATAATTATCTTTGAAGATAGACGTTATTAATATAGAAATATAATATGATTTTTGAAAATGAAAAAGTATTCATCATGTTTAATGAAAACCCAATGTGAGTATACCAGAAAACTAAGAGAATTTTCTGTTACCTGGTGAAATACTCTCAAGCATTACTAACACCTTTGACAAAATATGAAGCCTACTCATTTATATGCATGCTTACACCTCTGGAAACTTGCAATGTGTATTCACCCATGGCTTATACAGACAAACGTTCTTACACATTTGTACAATCACATACATGCACACTTGTGAACATACATGTCATAAAGAGTCTAATAAGTATGATTACATGGGGTCATATTTACATTGTTTCCAACCTGATGTTATTGACTTACCTGTGTAATATATTTTTGGAATAAATACAACATTTTTTAGAGTTTTAGTACATATCCCATTTCATGTATATATAAAAGCAAGCATACGGTTCCATTCAGTGAATCATTTATTTCATTGTCGTCTCATGATCCTCAATTATTATGGCTCTCTTAACAAGTTACAATTGCTCATGTATATGTGTTAAGAGGCTGCCATGTTATATAACACTTACAGAATTCCAACTGACAGCATTGAACCTTCACCATAGCTAGTAATGATAGCAGAAAAAACATAAATGCAAGGAAATTTTGTTGCTAAAAGTATCAGAGGCAAGGAATTTTGTACAATCATGAAAATATAGCCACTCTTCTGTCTTCTAAATCTTTATAAATTATTTCTTCTCTGTAATTGTATTTTAGTACCTGTGATAGTTTGAATAAAATAGTCTGCAAAGGCTCATATACTTAAATGCTTAATCATCAAGTAGTGGCACATTTTATTTTTATTTATTAATTAATTTATTTTTATTCTGATGCTATTTTATTTTTTATTAATTGGTTATTTTATTTATTTACATTTCAAATGTTGTCACCCTTCCTAGTCTCCCCTCTGCAAGCACCCTATTGCATCTCTTCTCCCCCTTGCCTCTAAATGTACGCTCCCCCCCACCTACTTACTCCTCCCCACCCCCAGCTATCATCCCCCTACACGGGGGCAACAAGCCTCCACAGTAATAAGGGTTTAACAAAGATTAGAAGTGTAGCCTTGTTGGAACATTTGTGTTGCTGGGAGAAGGGTTTGAAGTTTCAAAAGCCCAGGCCAAACCCAGAGTCTCTCCTTTGGCTTAGTGAGCATCATGTTGGTCTCAGCTACTGCTTCAGCACCTGCCCACATGCCAACATTCTCCAGGCCATGATTGTAATGGACTAAACTTCTGAAACTGTAAGCAAGCTTCCAGTTAAATTCTTTCTTTATAAGAGCTGACTTCGTCATGGTATCTCTTCACAGATCCAGAAGAGACACCTAGCTTCCCCTCTCTTCCTTGCATTACACTCTTCTACCTTTATTGCCCCTGGTAAGCATTATTCTCCACTCTTCTTTTATAATATCGAATTTTCTTTCCACAGAGGATTGAGAATACGGAGTATTTCCTTCATCTATCAGTTTGCTTTTTCCCATTAGGATAAAATTTGTTCTGAAGTCAATTATAAGTGTCGGCAAGCACGTGAAAGCCTGGAATGAGTGTGGTCAGCAGATGAGAAAGCAAAATGTTTACAACCTCTTTGAAAGTCTGGCAGTACTCAGAAATTTAAGTATTGAGCTTTAACCTAAAGCAAAATCATTTCAAAGAAATAAAAAGAAGGCAATCACTTAAAAACATTCATAGTAACATATATTCTGATTCATAATTTGAATGATTGATTCTAAGTTCTGTTTATTCTAATGGTTGTGTTCATTAATATATGTTTTAAATATACACAATCTCAGAAAATCATTCACAACCTGTGTCCTAAATGTATTTTTTTTCATTTAATTTGAGTGCTCCTCTGAAATATTGGGCAACAACACTTAAGATGTTTCCATCTTAAGTTTCTTGAGCTTAAAACACATTCAAGCCAGAAGTGTTGTGCCAGGTAAATGTTGAGTATGAATCACAGATGAACAAAGTAAGAAAAAATAAGAGTTCTAAAATTAGATGTAAAATGATTTAAAGATGATTCAATTACTCTTGTATATCTGTCTTGAATTTTAAAAACTGTCAGCAGAAAAGACGTGAAGAATTTTTTCCCTGTTAGAAACAGGATTATACCTTTGTATCTGGGTGTGCTATACCAAAGCTGTGATGTTAAGCTGTTGACTAAGGGCTATTTTTTGTTATTCCAAGTAAGTCCATTGTATTTAACCTTGTCTTTGGCCTTTTTTACCAATCACCACTTTTTTTTTTTTTTAATAGATTGAGCTCTTCTTCGTACCAGTCTCAAAGACACTTTCTGCCTCAGCTTCTTGAAATCTGTTACTGCAAGTAAACAGAACTGATATTGTAAGATATTATATTTTCTTGGCTAATCCTTAGTCAAAGGATTAATCAGAGGCTTTGAAATGCCAGGAATTTTAGACTATGTGAAACATGTCTTCATTTCCTTGAAATATCGTTTTCTTGAACATTGTGCAGAATTTATATCAAAATCAAGACAAGGTAAATAATGTGCTATATACTTTGATCATGCTAGGTGTCTTTCCTTTCTTTTCCCTTTCTTTATCATTTTATCAACTATAAGTTGAAAACTTTTAAATATAAATATAGAGGCAAAAAAACCAATTCAATACATGTTGAACAAATAGCAAGTATAATTCTGCATTCATCAGTTCAAAGGAAGCCAGGTAGGATATAGGAAGAAATCCTATTGCTACTGCACTCTACTCTTATCGTGATTAAATGAACTCACCTTTGAAGTGGAGTGAAAACTAAGGTTCTTTTTACTTTTCTGTATTTTTCCAGTAGTTTGATTAGTTCAGGATTGGCAATTTGAGACAAAATTATTATGAAAAACTGTTTCCATTAAAGTAAAATATGTGCTTTCAGTGTACTATTTCAGAACTGCTATCATAGGAAGTAATTTATTGCATATATTGTACATATTTATTAGAGTTAGAAGGCTCATTTATGAATTTAGAAATTATATTAAAATATTGTTTACAACTATCTATTATATAATAATTTTGAATGAATATAAAAATCTAAAATTCTCATAGGCTTCTTTAGAAACTTTATTCACCAGTAACACACATAGCAATCTAGTAATACCTGTAATAATCATAATAGAATGCAAGACAGTATGTGTTTTCCTCTGAAGATTAATAAAGATTTTGCAACTTTCTAGTTTCCAGGATATACAGGGATGTCAAGCTTATGTCATATACATAGTGATGGAACCAGCATGTCGGTGAGTTCTGTCCGTGTTACATGAATGCAATGATTTCTAAATTTGAGTAGGCTGTTGAAATTAAGTCACAAAGGTAATTAATTTATCAGTGAATAAAACCACTAATAAATTCGTAGGACTGTAAGAAGGTAATATCTTGGAGGAATTAAGTCACTGCAGACTAATTCCTGTTACCAGTCTGCTGCCGCCTGCTCTTCCTTCTCCCTTCTCTGTCTCTGTCTCTGTCTCTGTCTCTCTCTCTCTCTCTCTCTCTCTCTCTCTCTTTCCTCTTTTTTCCCATAGAACTCCTATTTTTCTCACTTCATCAAAAGTTCTTTGGATATTTTATTTCTTTTTACAGAAAGTAACTTATCAAGTAAGCATCAGTGATCTATATAAGACATGATGAGCCTTCGAACGAGACCAAATGAAATATTTCAACTGCAAATACTAAGTTATTTCTGAAGGAACTAGATTTATATATAGTTTTTTTTTTTTTTTGTACACAGCAATACGTGATTGATAAAGTTTGTCTTTTAGGTGAATATGATCCCACAAAAAGAAATCTAAGTGAAGTGGGTAGATTAAATTGTAAACGTAAAAGCTAGTATATTCTTTCAACTGCATCTTATGAACAAAAAGAGCTAAGTAACAAATATTAATTTAATGACTTCAAATATTTGAAATATAATAGAGGAGAGCAAATAATATTTCTGAAACCATTCTAGGAGATTCTAAGTGTGTATGTTCTCTGTATAGAACATAAGCCATTATGGGCCATTTGCATAGTGAATCTGCTCATGGTGCTTATGCATGGTATTTAAAAACAACTGTATTCGTTAGAGTTCTAGAGGCTCAGTGGTCACTAACATTGGATAGTTTGTTCTGATATAGAACGTTGATCTCAGGTATTTCTATAGAGTTTCAGAAAATCCAATTACAATTCAATGTCTAATCTCCAGTAAGACTGGGGATCCTAAGCACTCCTAAACAAAGATGGAGATATAGATAGAAAAAGAAACATTAATGAACTAACAAGTGATGAATCAGATGAGTAAATACATTGATGTCATCTCTTTTCTGATATGGTGATTTTTCCCACTGACTATATTGACTATGTACTGTCTTAAAAGGGAATTTATTATTGAAGTCCAGAGCATTTAAGAAAAGGTGTTCGTCTCAGGAGCAATGCAAACATCTAACACTGTAGTTTATGTACAATTTTGTTTTATATTAACTACAAACAAAACAATTCTGACTCACTTTCTCTTTCTGCTGGATCACTTGTATGGTCCTGTACATTAATATTGTAATCATAACTATTGCTTGATGTCATACTATCTCTCTAGTTTTATAACAAATAGAAAACTGCTCCAGCTACTGAGTTATTTTCTGCATCCAACTTGTCTCAGTTGAATATTATAATATGGTATTTTATCACTGAACATTGCCAAGTTACTGTAATAAATGTAATGAAAGAAAGATATAGAAGCCATGTTTAAAAGTTATATATGTGCTAAGACAAAATTTAATATAATTCATGCCCTCATTTTCATATAAGTCATATTGTTTTAAAACTGCTTTAAAACTACTTTACAGTTCAATAATATTCTTAGGGATCCATAGCAAACCTATTCCTGTAAGTTTTAATGTAGAATACAATATACAAAGAAAACTCATAGAAAAATCAAAAAGTCCTCTAAAATTATTTAATCATTTATTGAAAATCCCAACCTTGCCCTTTATTTACAAATTAAATTGATTTGACAATGTATAGTAAATTGACTGTTCTTTCAATACTTATATTTTATTTAATCATACAAAAATTAGTGAGATAAAATAAAATATAAATAATCATTTCATGTTTTATAAAACTAAATTGTGCTTTGGGGATTTTCTTGTCAACTAAGAAAAAGGGAACCTTGTTAATGTTATGGGTTGAGGATACTGATCATATGCAAGTGCCTTCAGACCTCGCAACCATAATGTTTCAGGGACTCATCCTGTAATTAGAAGGTTCTGAGGATTAGCTGACACTTGTGACTGAGCAGAAAGAGGATCAGACTTATCTGAGAAGCTTACTGAGAACCGGTTTATAACAACTTTATCCATAAATATGTTTCTCCTTCTGGCTAAGAGGATTTGTAAACTCCATTGCTCATTTTGTTTAAAAACAAACAGCAATGTAACTTGAGGGTAGTATGCCACCCTGGGCTACCACCACAGTATTTGCTAAATAGAAATTCTCCTTTTGTATGTTAAGAGTAAAATATGAATGTTAAAATAACTGCTACTTCCCCTGGGCATATAATTCCACAGCATATCTGAATAATTATATAAGTTTCATGTTCTGAATAGAAGTTATCATACATAAATGACAGGTTATGTAACTTAGAGAAACAAATTTTAAAAACACAGTGTATAAATCTATTAGAACGATTTAGGTGTTACCTTTGGAGTTAAAAAACATTTGTCTGAGTGTTTTGTTCATATGAATATCTGTCCACCACATATGTTCCTGATGCTCAGGAGGTCAAAAGAGGGTGGCGGATCCCCTGAAAATGGAGTTAGTCATGCTTATGAGTCACTATGTGGGTGCTGGGTATCTCTGTCCTTTAACAATAGCCAATGCTCATAATCATTGAGCTGACTCTCTAGCCCCTGCTACAGGCATTTTTGCTAGCTAGTTCTAAGCCTCTAGATAAGACAAACATTGCAAAAGCTGTGTGCAAATAAGTGGCAGTATCCATCATGTATAAGTATCTTCAGAGAAAAAACAATATTGTAGCAGGAAGCATGTGGCAGTATGGAGAAGATGTGGTGCTGAAGGAGAAGCTAAGAGTTCTGTGTTTTGATCCTAAGATAACAGACAAGGAGACTGCCTTCTCCAGGCAGCCAGAAGGATGCTTTGATTCCACACTGGGTAGAGCTTGAGCATTAGGGGACCTCAAACACCCCAACAGTAACACATTTTCTCTAACAAAACCACATCTCTTAATTGTACCACAAAGGAGACAGAAATGATGCAATAATGAAGACATACTGAACAGGAAGTATATAATGTCTTATGCCTATACTTTAGCATCTGTGGAGTGGAATCAGAGGATCAGAATCACAAGGTCATTATCAGCACTGACTATATTGTGAGTTTGACATCAGTCTCAGTAAAACCACAGTGTTCTCTGCACATGTTCTATGTACCTAAGGCTCCCACTTATAGAATTAGAATGAATTTAACTGTTTGTATAGGAAGATCAGTCCCATGCTACCTTGAGAACTATTCACAAAATATATTTAGTTATGTGCAACATCTCAAATGAGTCATTTAATTTGATAGATTCTCTTATCTTTTACATTATTTGTACATCACATCTTATCCAGTATTTCAGACATGGACATCCTGGAGTGCAGCCCTCCGATGAATGCATATCACTTTTCTAACGACTACCCCTTATATATCAGGTTGGTCCTGTCTGACATTTTATGTTTCATTTTATTTGAGAGCTTTGAAAGTTTCCAATAAAAAGTATCACACCAAATAACAAAGGTGGGCATATTCACTTTCAAGGACTGTTAATAGTTTTATATCTTAAGGCATTATGAAATATAATTTCCCTAATAATCCATCTAAGTAAATGGAACAGTTCAACTATTGTGTTGAAATAGTTGTGCATTCCAGATGTCATCTTCCTATCATTGATGTTTTAGTCTTTCAATAACATTTAAAATATATCTCATAATTTTTTTGAAGTTTGTCAGTAGGCCTTTTGGAGATACTCAAGAACTTTGATGAAATAACAAAAACCTTTTCACTTCAGTATAAGAAGAAAGCAATCTTTGCATTTGCTTCCAATAGAGGTGCTACTGCTTTTCAATAATAAACCTTTCTTTCAAATAAGATTTAAAAATTGATAAGAGGAATGAAATTAAATTATGTATAATGTTAGAGCTCAATTTACATGTATAATTTTATTTTAATGTTCCAGAAAGTGGCATTACAGGAGTGCTTCAGATAGGTATTATTTTTTGTGTGTCTGATTCATATTTACTATGTACTGGTAGTATACTGTCAGTTTTAAATTATGGTACCAAAATCACTAAATATTTTAAAATATAAACTTATAAAATCAAATACAACCTAGCATTTTATCTATTACATTATTACACTATGTACTTTCTCATGACTTTGTTTAGATGTTAAATATGAAAGTCTAAGTGTATGGTTAAGAACTATTTCTTTATATTTGAGAAACAAGGAATTGCTTAGAGTTAAACACTCAACACCTAACAGCATGTATTAAATCTGTTATAAACAATATTATAACATAGTCAAATAATTTGAGATTTCTCTGGTTACACTGGATATTGTTTAGTTTTCAAGTATAGCTTATTTTATAGCTTTTGATACATATAATAATTTAAATACTAATACATATAATAATTTAAATACTAAAAATAATTTTAAAAGAATTTACATAACACTTTTTTTTTTTTTTTTTTTTTTTTGGATTTTCGAGACAGGGTTTCTCTGTAGCCCTGGCTGTACTGGAACTCAGTCTGTAGACCAGGCTGTCCTCGAACTCAGAAATCCGCCTGCCTCTGCCTCCTGAGTGCTGGGATTAAAGGCGTGCACCATCACTGCCCGGCTCTACATAACACTTTTAACAACAACAAAAAATCAGTGATGGTTATATAATTCATTTTGCTGTTCTTCTTCTTTATACTATTTTGATTGACTTCACATGGGAAAACAAAGTTCTCTGATGTCCATTTGGTCATCTTTGTAAAACTACAAGATCATCAGATCAGTGGTTCATTTTCTCAAGCATTGTATCTTTTTCATTTTTGAGACGTCTTTTAGATTTTGTTATCCTCTTAAAATAACCAAAAATTTTGTATTGCTGATGTTACTTTAGCCTGAATATCCACAGTAGCAGTTTCTCCCTTCGAATTTTCTATTTCACTTAGTGTTTTGATAAAATCGTATGTATCCTATTATCAGCTTTAAATATACAATTGAATTCATATATATTAAAGCATAATTTGGAGAAGGTAGATGTTTTGTTATGGCTCCATTGGCAGGTCCCCACAGAGCACCAGAGACCACCAAGAGTCCAACTCTTATGCATAAGCAACAAATCTTTATCCAAGCTTGACTTGGACCTTTCCAACATCTCCAACAGAGTGGATGGGAGTGGAAGGCCCAAGCCTGGAAAGCTTTGTTTTTATCACAGTTTTATCAGGGTAAGGGCCTTTTCAACTTGACAAGTACATGACTGGTTAACATTTAAGAAATTACAGCTTGGAGCATTTTTATTGGATCACAATGATTTCAGCTTGTTATGTACAACATAACTTGAATAAGCATCTGGAACATTGGGTACTTCCCATTACTAAGGGTCAAATGGCTATTTTTAGGAAAGTTATGGTTGTTGCTAGGGGTGCTTCTTGGTTCCAGAAAGTAGTGGGGTTTTTTTGTTTTTGTTTTTTTGTTTTGTTTTGTTTTTTTCCAGTAACCCAGTTCAAACTAAGACAAGCTTAACGCAAGATGGAGTCTGAACACAAAATAGTGTTTGTAATGTTAGTGTTAGACTGGGCCCTTCAGTAGAAAAGAACAGAGTAAAAAGTTTTCAATTGAATTTTCATGGAGCTTCTCAGCTGGGGGTGGGACTTTATGAGCTCTTCTTGCATTTAGACTCATGATCTTTTTGGCACGATTTAGTTTTGGGTTTTATGCATGAGGTCACAACCACTGTGAGTTGCTGTGTGCTTTTGCCCTTTTGAGTTTTGAAAACACCTTTTCAGAGCAATTATCTATTGCCTCTAGCTTTCGCAAATATCTTTTTATACATTCTTGCACAATGATCCCTGAACCCTGAAAAGAGCTTTTCATATGTATCTCATTGATGGCAGAGTATTCCTTGGTATCTTATTCTCTGCATATTGACCAATGTGATTCCCTGAGTTAACATATTTTTATTAAGGAATCATTTTGATGACATGGAAGATATGGACTACTCTATGTGTGGGGACTCAAGGGGCAGGGTAATTCTGTGCCAATTAGCAGAATAATAGTGTTATTATTCTCCAGGACCCTGACCTCCCCTTCCATCTGTTCCAATGGTACGAGGCATTAGTCCCATTATGTAGAGCAAACATTAAATTAGATCAGAACGTAGTATATTACTCCCAAAACATTTCTCCTGTATTTGTACTATTGGGTGTATCTTTCCACTCAATTCACTATTGAAACTAACATGGTTCACATCCAAGTAAAAGCCCTGATAATTTTACTCCTCAGGTAGTATGCATAGTAACTTCAAGAACTATATGACTGCTCTGATAGGATGAAAATTTCAGGTCACCACTTGCTTGATTCCTCCATGTTCTATGATTCAAGAATGTGGTTGATATATTCAGCAATAAAATTTTACTATCAATTTCTGATGAGTAACTGAGAGCAATGGCAATATCCTGTGATAATTGAACATGGGAGTCTCTGGTCCCCAATGAGTCTCTACTTGACACTGAGCTAATTAGAGACCATGTGGTGTTTGGAAAATATCATCCTCTTTATAAAGTAACTATTTGAACTCAAATTATATGTGTATATGAATATATTTTAGGAAGTTTCTATAGTAGCAGATTTTCCATATCTTTTTTGATGATCTTGAGTGTTGTTTCTGTCTCCCCACATTCATTTCTCTACCTTCCTACAGCATTATCTTTCTCCAGTAGACATTTCCTGCTCAACTGTTACCTTTTCCCTGTTCATAGCACTTGGGTTCTAATCCCTCAACCCTGTCTCCTCCATGGTCTCTTACTATGTTAAGTCTCCCATTTAAGCACCCTTATAAGTGAATCGAAGCAAGTTCCTGTGTGTGAAAAAGACCATTTATGGAATATTTCCAGTTCTATCCTTTACCTAAACATTTTATTTTTTTTAACAATTGAAAAATTTTCATTGAGTATATTACTTCATTTTTATTGTCTATTGATTATCCCTGAGCTGATGGATTCCTAGGCTATTTTTATTTCCTGGATATTGTGAATAGAACAAAAATGAAAATGGATGAGCAGCAATTTCCACCACAATCTAAAGATTCCTTTCATAATATGCTCTGGGACAGTAGAGCAGGAACATATAGTAGATGAACAATCCATTTAGAGTTTATTAAAGGACTTCCATACAGTGTCTATAGTTCTTGTGTCATTGTGTACTTTACACTCACTTCCACCAAAGAGAAGAGAGTTGCCCTTTCTCCATAGTTATATCAGCTTTGTTGCCTTTTTAAAAGAAATTCTTACTGGGATATGATAAAATCTCAAAGTAGTTTTAATTTATCTTTTTATCATATCTGAGGATGTTGAGCATTTAAAAGACGATTTCTCAGCCATTTTATTTCTTGTATCTATAACTGTTTATTATTATAGCCCATTTTAATTGGGATATTTTTAGTTTCATTTTTTCTTAATTAAATTTTTTAAATTTTATTTTTGTATATTCTATATTTTTGTTATATTCTAAAAGTTACCCCTTTGAGTTTCCCATGTTCTATGACCTCTGTGTGGTTTATGTCTTCAGCAATGAAATTTTGCCATCATTTTCTACAGGGTAAACAAAGACAACATATAGTTGATAAAGATGGACGTTGATGGAATTCATTGTTGTTTTTAATTTCATAAAGTTATTTTTTAATCATTACTTTTCCTTTCTCCAGGTGCTCTGATTCACCATCCTTCTAACTTCTTCCCTGCCACCAACTCCTATCATTCTATCTATCTATCTATCTATCTATCTATCTATCTATCTATCTATCTAAAGAGATGGAGATAAAGAGAAAGATAGACGTACAGGTAGAGATAAAGATAAAGGTAAATAGATATGATCTCACTTGTTGGAAGACTCTGCTATTAAGGTCGACGTTGACCATGTCAAGACAGCTCTAGAAGCTCTGTGGAAAATGAACGACTCGAATTCTCAGTATGACTTCGTATTTTCTTCTTGATCTTATCTGGAGATTCTTTCTTTCTTTCTTTCTTTCTTTCTTTCTTTCTTTCTTTCTTTCTGTTATTGGATATTTCCTTTATTTACATTTCAAATGTTATCTGCTTTCAAGTCTTCCCTCTGGAAACCCCCTATTCCATCCTCCCCTCCCCCTTCCTCTATGAGGATGTTTCCCCCCATCCCTCAACCACCCACTTCTGGCATTTCCCACCCTGGCATTCCCCTACACTGTGGTATCAAATCCCCACAGGACCAAGGACTGCTCCTCCCACTGATGTCCAACAAGGCCATCCTCTGATGCATATGCAGCTAGAGCCATGGGTCCGTCAATTTGTACTCTTTGGTTGGTGGTCTATTCCCTGGGAGCTCTTGAGGAGTCTGGCCAGTTGACACTTTTGCTCCCCTACAGTGCTGCAAACCCCCTCAACTTCTTCAATCCCTTCTCCAACTTTTCTATCTGGTACCCCTCACTCTGTCGAATGGTTGCCTGTGAACATCTGCCTCTGTATTTGTCAGGCTTTGGCAAAGCCTCTCAAGAGATAGCCATATCAGACTCCTGTCAGCAAGCACTTCCAGGCATCTGCAATACCATCCAGATTTGGAGACAGTATATGGGATAGATCCCCAAGTGGGGCATTCTATGGATGGCCTTTCCTTGAGTCTCTGCTCCACACTTTTTCTCCATATTTCCTCCTGTGAGTATTTTGTTCCCCCTTCTAAGAAGCTCTGAAGCACCCACACTTTGGTTTTCCTTCTTTTAGGGCTTCATATTGTCTGTGAATTGTGTCTTGGGTATTCCAAGCTTTTTGCCTAATATCCACTTATCAGTGAGTGTATACCATGTGTTTTCTTTTGTGACTGGGTTAGCTTACTCAGGATGATATTTTCAAGTTCTACCCATTTGCCTAAGAATTTCATGAAGTCATTGTTTTTAATAGCTGAGTAGCATTCCATTGCAGAAATGTACCATATTTTCTATATCCATTTCTCTGTTGAGGGACATCTGGGTTGTTTCCAGTTTCTGGCTATTATAAATATGACTGCTAGATCTTGTCTGGAGAATGTTTCTAAACATAGGTACTTGACCTTATCCAAAGGATGACCTTGCTCAAATCTTCCTATAAGTGCTGCATGGATCAACCCATAAGTCTGTGTAAGCCCTTCTTAGATTATGATATTTAGGTTCTATGTTATGACCAATCATCCCTTCCCCATGCTTGCTGCTTCAGTTTCTGAGAGCCAATATGAACCTTACTTTGTTGCTTTGGCCTGCCATATTTTCCTTATGTCCTCTGTTGTGTTTATAAAAAGATAAAGAGAGAAGGGGATAGGTCCTATGGAGGTGTGGTAGGTGTGGGGGAAGGGGATGCCTGGGTGGGCCCATGTTGAGGCATCCCTTTCCTCTGAGGGACCAGCCACAAGAAGGGATAGTATAGAATAGAGTTTATTCAGGGCATGGGGTGTGGAGTTCAGAGGGTAGTAGAGGTAGAGAAAGGCGGGGGGAGGGGGCTGGCCATGAGCATGTGGAGAGAGAGAGGGAATGAAGGAGAAGACAGAGCAAGAGCAAGAGATTGAGAACTGGGGCAAGCAAGCTCCTTTTATAGTAGGTCAGGCATACCTAGCTGTTGCCAGGCAACTGTAGGGCAGAGCTTAGGCAGAATGCTAATATCCTCCACCCACTCTAGTTCCAACATTATTTTCTTCCTCTCTTCTGCAGGGTTCCCTGATCTCCTGAATTGTTATTTTCTTGAATTTGTATGTTCATAATATAAATACTAACAATACATGTCAATTTTCTGGTATTTTCTGCAGCCTTTTTATTGAGTGTTTTAATGACTTTATTGTGCAGAACATTGCCTGTTTGGGCTAACGATATTCTGAGATATTTTATTTTGGGGGTGAATTATGAGATTCCCCCCCCCGATTTCTATCTAAGAATGTTTGTCACTAGAATGCATGAATGTTATTGATTTGATGTTGCCTTCACATCTTGTGACATTGGAGAACTCACACAAATTGTAATTCATCATTTTAATGCAAGCTTTCAGGCTCAAGATTTTCAAAACATTTTCTAGCATATATTTATTAGTATATCAAATCATTTCCATTTTCTAAAAATGGTTTTCTAATGAAGAAATTAAAACATCAGTACTCATTGTGTAGTGTTAAACTGACAGTGTATATTTTTCGCCTATAATTCATCCTACTACTGTAAGGACTACAAGATACTCATTAAGAACATACAGGGAGCAGAAATATTAAAAGTCACAGCAATAAGAGTCTGATACTTTAGTTAGACACCAGGGGCACATCAATATATCAATAAGAATGTACTTGTATTTAAAAGAGATTTAGTGAGTTCATCTCAGAATTTTCATCTTCATTATGGGCACATAATAACCTCCACAGACACAAAAATGGGAAAGATCACAATTGAAGGTAAACATTGTGATACAGGAAAGCATGACCTTATAATTTGACAGTGGAGGTAATTAACCATAGGAATCAATTTGCATAAAACTCATCAAGTATTAAGAGGAGGCAACGATACTCACAAGGAAGCTTGGGTTACTCTGAGGTCTAGTGAGTAGAAAAGAGAATAATAAATTTTAATAAAATCTTTTTAATAAAATCACACTCATGTGTTTGAACTATGTTCAAATGCATTAGTACATTTTAGGAATTAATTTATTTATGTTAGTTTTCTCATTTCTAAAATGTAATTCACAAGAATTAAGTACAGAGATCATTCTATTCTTTCAGAATATGCTTAATAAATGAAAGCAACTCAAATTATGAGGCAAAAGCACTTAATAATATTAAAAAATGTTTATTGTATAGAAATTGAATTTTGTGTAAGACAAAGCAGAGTACAGAAAGACAAAAATGTAACACTGTTACTATTTGAGAAATAAGTTTTCATAACTGAGAGAAAACCTTTAGTTTTAATATACTTATGTTTTTAAAGATCTTGTGAAAAGATAAAGAAAAGCTTAGGTTCAGGCTTGGTAGTACATGTCTTTCATACCAGCACTCAAGAGACCTACAAATACATTTCTCTTGAGTTCAAGGTCAGTTTACAGAGCAATTTCCAGGACAGGAAAGCTTAAAAAATGAAGGATATAACAGAACAAGGGGGCAGCTAGTTCTAGCCCCAGCAGCCAGCAGAAATCAGTAGCCTCTGCTATATGGCTCTAGCTTTAGAGTCAAGAATTAAAGGTGTTGCCTCACTAGCCAATGACCTACCTTGCCTCCTGCACTCCTGTCACTGCCCTGCAGAAATGCTTAGACTACCCAAAGTTGTTCCTCCATATGAGACAAGTGTCTCAGGTAGTGGCTCCTTATCTCACTTGGGCCTATGCCAAAGATGGAAAAATTGGTGTATATGCTTAAGCCTTAAGGCTTCAAGGTGTAGACCATTAAGCCAATGCTGTTGCTGTTACAATGGGTCAAAGAAAAGAATAGTGATTATTGAACAAAGTTGAGGAAGTACCAAAGTACCAAAAGATGGGGGTCACTGTAGTAAAGTCAAATGATTTGAAGAATAAATACAAAAATATCAGGGCTAAACTTGTTCAGGATGTTGCCAATAACACAAAGAGGCTTGGGATGGCACTACTATTGCTACTGTTCTGGCTTGTTCTATTACCAAGGCAGGCTTTGGATAGTTCAGCAAAGGGGCTAATCCAGTGCAAATCCAGAGAGATGAGATGTTGGCTGTTGATGCTGTAATTGCTGAACTTAGGAAACAATCTAAACCTGTGACAACCCCTGAAGAAATTGCTCAGGTTGGCACAATTTCTGCAAATGGAGAGGAAGTGATTAGAAACATTATTTCTGATGCAAGGAAAATGGTAGGAAGAAAGAGTGTCATCAAAGTGAAGGGTGTAACAAACCTGAATGTTTAGTTAGAAATTATTGAGGGCATGAAGTTTGGTAGAGGTTATATCTCCCTGTATTTTATTAACACATCAAAAGGTCAACAGTGTGAATTCTAAGATGCCTGTCTTGCTGAGTAAAAAAAAAAAAAAAAAAAAAAAAAAAAAATTACTAGTATTCAGTTCTGTCGCACCTACTCTTAAAATTGCCAATGATCTTTGGAAACCCTTGGTCATAATCACTGATGATATTGACAGAGAAGCTCTAAGCACACTGGTTTTGACCAGGCTAAAAGTTAATCTTCAGTTCTAGCAATCAAAGCTCCAGGGTGTGGGACCAATAGGAAGAACCAGCTTAAAGATATTGCAATTGACACAGGTGGTGTGATGTTTGGAGTAGAATCTAAATTTTAAAGATGCTCAAGCTCATGACAGAGGAAATGTATGAGAGGTCCTTGCCACTAAAGATGACGCCATTCTTTTAAAAGGAAAAGGTGACAACGCTCAAATTGAAAAGACAATGTATTCAAGGAATCACTGAGCAGCTAGACATCATAACTAGTGAATATGAAAAGAAAAAACTGAGTAATGATTTGTTAAATTTTCAGATGGAGTGGCTGTGTGGTTCAAGTGAATGGGAAGAGTTACAGGTGCTTTCAAGGCTGCAAGAGCAGCCGTTGAAAGTATTGTTCTAGGAGGGACCTGAGCTTTGCTTCAGGGCATCCCAGCCTTGGATTTGTTAAAGTCTGCTATTGAAGATCAGAAAATAGGTACAGAAATTATTTAAAGAACACTCCATATTCCTGTAATGAGGTTTGCTAAGAAAGCAGGTATTGAAGGATCTTTGATAGTTGAGAAAATTTTGCATAGTTCCTCAGAAGTTGGTTATGATACCATGCTTGGATATTTTGCAAACATGGTAGAAAAGGGAATCACTAATCCAACAAAAAATTGTAAGAACTGAAGCTGAGGTGGTCTCCTTGCTAACTACAGCCAAAGCTGTAGTGAGAGAAATTCCTAAAGAAGAGAAGAACCCTGGAATAGGTGCAATGGACAGAAAGGGAGGAGGATATGGGTGCTGGCATGTTCTAAGTCCTAGAATAGTGCTCTGTCCTTATTAATGAACTGTGACAGGAAGCTCAAAGCAGTTTCCTCACTGATAACTTCAGAGAAGTCATCTGAAGAAAATGGCTGAAGAGAAGGCTGGCTGATCACCATCAGTTACTCATTTTCACTGACAGTATATAATGGTTAACTGTTGTCATCATCCATACCTACAGATAATTTATTTTGTATTTTTTAATAAAGTCAGTTTTACATTCCTGATCCTGGGTGCAAGAGCCATATACCAGTGTCCTACTTTCAACTTAAATCACTGATGCATCTCTCCTGTTCTGTTAGCATCAGGACTATTGCGCTATGTCACCACATGAGATTGTTCAGAAGCAGCCTTTCTGTGGAGGATAGGAATGATTATATACAAAGCAGAGAATGTGCAAGGGTGTGGCAACCTTTGTGTACTAGAATTTTGTGTAAAGTTAAAACAAAAGAACAAAATCGAAGCTGTTACTGGGACAATTGATGCTGGTTATCGAGGGCTCAGATTTTAGTGGTGATTAAGAAGAGACCAACATCATTGAAGTGAAACCTGGGAAGTGTTTTCTGAGAGCACAAAGAAGCTGAGTTCCAGAGATAATCAAGGCTGTACATAGTTGTGCAGCTTGACTTGGTAATGTGTATGAATCACCCAGGTGGTACTGATTTTGAAGGCATGAAGGGGTCATGAAGAACAGCTGAGACTTAGCACTGTGAGAGGCCAGGGAAGGTCATTGGTGAGGTACAGCCTCAGTTACAATTGATGTCCCAGGACTGAAAGGGTCATACAAAGAAGTTAAGGTTTTGCACCATGAGAGGCTATTAGTGAAGCTGATTTGCAGCAGAATAACCCAGTATATTAGAGATACTAGTAAAATGGAGTGATCACCAAGAAGAACAGCAGTAGTGGAGTGGAGGCAGTTAGAGAGCACAGAGCTGGAGAAGTGACCCAAGCCTTACAAGGATCTCAGAAGATTATGTGTAGATCCCAGTCATTGGAACAAGAAGCTGTAAAGTTGAAGTTGCCTTGGATAACTCATGATGTGAAAGATGCCAGAGCTGTAGGATACCTGGGGAAGAAAGCTGCTGATAGGGAGTGGAACCAGGCAAAGTTAAAGAAGTTTGTTGGAGTCATCTGTGCTGAAAGGAACTGGACATCAGACATGGATATAGTTTGTAGTTTGCCCAGCCAGGCTTTTTTTTTTTTTTAATCTTTTTTTGGTCCAGTATTTCCTCACTATGACACTTTGGAACAGTAATGTATATCCTGTGCCATAATATGTTGAAGGTATGTGATCTGCTTTGTGATTTTGAATTTATACAAGATTACAGTTAAGAGATTGTATGAATCTCAGAAGAGGCTTTGAACTTTGGACTTTCAGCATTCTTGAGACTGTGATAGACTATGGAGATGTTTGAAGTGAGATTAAATGTATTTTGTATTATGCTAGGTTCAGGCATGACCACCACAGACTCACGCATTTGAAGAAGCCTTTGAATGTCAGGGAGTGGAATGTGATGGTTTGAATATGCTTGGTCCATGGCCATGGGAAGTGGCACTATTAGGAGCTGGGTTCTTGATGGAACAAGTATGTCACTGAGTAGGTGGCATTTGAGGGCTCCTATTGCTCAAGCTCACCTCAGTGTGGAAGAGTGAGTCTCCTGCTGCTGCCTTTGAATCAAGATGTAGAACTCTCCTCTCTTCAGCCACATATCTGCCTGCACACTGCCATGCTTCCCACCATGATAATGGACTGAACCTCTGAAGTGGTAAGCCAGCCTCAATAAAATGTTTACTTTTATAAGAGTTGCCTTGGTCATAGAGTCCCTTCATAGGAATAAAACTCAAACTAAGATAACTACCCTCTTTTAGCCCCCTTGGTCAATGTAGACTGAAGTTATGCTGAGACTGTATTTAGTGACAAGTCATTTCTGTTCTGTGTTTGGTCACTGCTCAGTCTTCCCCAGTCCTTAAAACAGACATTGGTGACCAGGGTCTATCCTGCTCTCTTGAATACCCAGTAGTAAGAATGCTGTTTGCCTCCCATGCACTTTGGCCTTCCATTGAGGCAAGGCAGGCCCTTTATAATACTGTCTTTATTCTTGATAGGATTTTCAGTTTCTGGCTTTTGTAATTCTTGCTCTGTGAAGATGATATATCAAGTCAAGCCAAATGCAAAACCTGTCTCAGCCTTCCATCTGTAGTGAAAGCACATGGTTTACATATAAGCCAAATTATTAGGCCTTTAAAATCACTTATTATTGTTCAATTTGGCTCAACATAAATGAGAAAGAATGGTGTGTGTGTGTGTGTGTGTGTGTGTGAGAGAGAGAGAGAGAGAGAGAGAGAGAGAGAGAGAGAGAGAGAGAGAGAGAGAGAAGGGAAAGATGATAAATGATTCCACAGTGGAGGCATGTTATTTTGATGAAATAAACTTTTATTGTCCTTAGCAAAAACAATAAAATAAAATAAAAAATAAAGAAATAGAAAAGTAAAGGAAGACAGCAAAGAAATTTTCCCCCTCTCTCTCTTCACTATGTGACAGCTGAGAAGACAATTATCTCTAAACCAAGAAGAGATATCACCAATAACCAATCATTCTGGCAGCATGATTGGGTTTGTAGTACCCAGAAGAGTAAAGAAGTACATTCTCTTTTCAAAACATGATAGTATATGATATTTTGTTATGCCACATAGACCAAAAGCAATGAATCTCACATAGTAAGACTAGTCTCATTCACTCTGCTCCTATTTTCCAAAGAGTTTCAATGTTTCAATTAAAGAAAAAGTCAGCACTGAGTCATCTTCAAAGTGGCTCATCTAAATACTGGAAATGTAAGTTACAAGAACAAACACATTCAGTGATGCTTTTGCACAGATGAAACTTTTCCCTCCCATCTATGGAATTTCATCCAGCTGTACTGTTGTAAAGGGCAGAAATTTATCACTGTCTTTTGATGTTATCACATGGCCCATTGATCCATATCTCCTTATTAAACCAGAGGGACCCTTGATTCATATTTAAGGTGATTGTTCTTGAGTCTGAAGCAACATTGAATTTCCAATTCCTGATTTTATTAGGCCAAATCCTAAAAATCTAGATGGGTCTGTTCTATGTTCTCTTATGGGATAGACAGATGAAATGACTGTTAAGATTTATCAGGGAATATAACTTAAGAACGTGTTAGAATCTATATTTTCTCTAAATTTTGCATGAAGTAGAACTGACTATATAGATCCTGACTTGTTAATATAAATAGAATTCTATATATTACCTTTGATTGTTATAGACTCTTTTATTCCCAATCAAGAGTTTCTACCCTGCCTTTAACCATTTAGTTTCTGGATAAAAGAAACACAGAACTTTTATATTTACAATAAGCCTTAAGCTGCACAAGAGCTGAAGAAGTATCTGTCCACCATACTAGTATGTCTATTTCATAGCCAATTATCACATTACATAATTTGCCACATTTTGTCTGGGCTTCTCTTAATTCCAATTAGCCAACCTCCTGCCCATTATTTCATCACTCACCTATCTCGTGGTGGCTTCCTTCTCTCCTCTTCCTCGTGTTTCTCCTCTGACCCTAAGCCCAGAATTCTAAACCATGCTGATGGCTCTTATGCTCAGCTACTAGCTATCAGCATCTTTATTCACCAATCAGAAATAACTTGGGGACAATATAGCAGAGTATCACTTGGGTCTACATGTCGACTCTCTCATTTTTGGGTCAACAAGATCTTGGTGGCCTACACTTAGCATGACAATATATAGGAACAGACCAAACCTCAACATCTGATCACATATTTAAAATTATTTTCTATAATCTCTATGAAAGCATACTCACATTATCTATATATTTAATTCCAAGAAACTCATGTTGATAATATTTTCTGGTAACACTGTAAAATTACAGGATAGGGAAAGATTACAATAAATGTCAGAGAAAGTCCACAGACCATAAAATAAAACCTAATATGTGATTTTTGTCTTTTAGTGGGCTGCTCTCTTCTGAAGTGAAAACTAAGGGCAAGTGGATTTGGGAGAGACGACATGTGGGGATAAAGAAAGAGGAGAGGGAGGGAAGACTGTGGTAAGGGTCTAGTGTATAAGAGAACAGTCTACTTACAACTAAAAAATGCTGACACAAAAATAAATATAAGAGATCTTGACCTTGGTTATTTCTTCTTTCAGCAGTTCATACATACATACAATGTGATTGCCTGTGCCCACTTTTTATACCCTCTCTGCCATCCACAACCCTTGCCTCATCACTCTTCCCACTCATTTCTTCTTATAATTCAGTGATTCCAAGAAAAGTGAGTTGCAACATACAGGTAGTTAAATTCTTTCACCAGCAGAAGTGCCCATGACAAACAGAGAGACATGCTGGAAAAACCAGTTGCTTAAACCATTACTATTTTAAGTTTTGTTTTTTAACTTTTATTTTGGGGTTTTTGTTTTTGTAAAGAATAAAGGTCGCTCAAAAAGAAGACCACTGTGAAGCTTGTTATAAAAATATTTAGAAGTAGAAAACATGATGAAGATACAGTCATGTGAATAAAATGTACAGTGATCACAGATACTTATTAAGAAATGTTATTGTGTTCTGATTTCTCTCATTTTTCTTTAAAAAAATCAATATTTATGTAATATTTTATCTTCACTCAACAAGAGGTGTTATTTTCCTTATCCAGTGTTTGTGTTTAAAATTATATTATTGAATGCTCTGGATAAATACAGTAGCTTGGTACTGGGTTCATTGTGTCAGAATTTTGGAAAAGTCAGGTTTGCAAATAAATCAATAATGATTTGGTTTTCACAGTTAGTAATCACTTTGGATGGAGAAGACCCTAATGCCCTCCCTGGAAGTAGAAAATAAGAATAGATAGAGAACCCAGCATGACTGTCCGCACCTCTCAGTGCCAAGTGGATTGCATAGTTCAGGAACATTAAGAAACAAGAAGAAAACTTTCACAGCATTCATCTTGTATTGATTGCATAACAGCCACCTATGTTTGCAGCATTTCCCGTTTACGTTCCAAAGATAATAGCAATGTTTTCAGAATGCATATCTTCATACATTCCGCAGCATATTGGATTTCACAGACCTTGCTTCAGTTTTTACATCTCGTTGAGCAAAAACAATCACATAACTTCACATTTGTAAATATCTCTCCTCTTTGAGGTGTAGAAGATATTGTAGTATCTAAGTTTGTCTAAAAATGTAATGTCTAAAATTTTAGTATGTCTAAAAATGTAAGAGACAGTGAAGAGTATGGGGAAGCTGCTCCCAGGAAAAAGAATGGGAGAGCCTTCTCAGGGCTGTACGTGGCATTCATTTACTACTATAACTGAGATTACAGCAACAATATCATACCCTACAAGTAGGATGATGTCAAGGCTTTGGTCAGATACTATACCATTCACATTGGAAACTGTAGATTCCTTTATTCTTACATTTATTTAGAATTCCTATAAGTATGTGACTCATTTCAGAGTCACATTAATTAGAGTCACAGTATTAATTATAATACTGTGCTAGAAAAATAGAAAGAGTGCTGCATTTGGCAGTTAAACTGTGCTCTCAGTTGTTTTCAGGATTAAACTCTACAAATGCACATTTATTTATTTTTCATTTATCAAAAGCTTACAAAAATGCTTGTGAGTCCTGAACACAAGGACACATTGGTCATTAAATATGTCTAGAGAGGTTCAATATGAAGTCTCTTTCCCTAAAAGGGACATCTACTAGTATCCCTGGATAACTCATTCAAAGTCAAATTTTAACTATAGATATTGCTTTGCAATAAATAATCATGGCTCTTCTATTTTTGTTTTTCGTTTTGTTTTTTTACATTTATTTATTGAGGTCTAGTTGAAATAGCTCCAATTTCTTCAAAATGACCACCTTCACTTTCTCCTAACATCTAAAACCCAGATTCAACATTTTACTAGGAAAATATGCTGAATGCATTGTAACATTGCAACCTGTACATACCATACCTCTCACCATGAGTCAACAAAATGTATTTAAAGTCACTTGTATACATGCATACTAAGTGAAACTTGATCAGGGTTGTTTTTGAAAACCTCTCTCTCTCTCTCTCTCTCTCTCTCTCTCTGTCTCTGTGTGTGTGTGTGAAAGCAGAAAAGCACATGCACAAGTATTTAATCTTTCTCATCCTCCCCACTGCACTTCATCCTACACCAGTCTCTTTTCTCACTTTTACTTTTTTGCATGAGAGAATCTTTTTTAATCTTTTTAATTTTTTTAATAATTTTTGATACTTTATTTACATTTCAAATGTTTCCCCCTTTCCACATCTCCCCTTTGGAACCCCTATTACCCCCTCCCCCTGCCACTATGGGGGTATTCCCCACCCACCCACCCACTCTCATCTTCCCTCCTTGGCATTCTCCTATACTGGAACATCTAACTCCCTCAGGACCATGGGCCCTTCCTCCCCCTGATGATAACAAGACCTTCCTCTGTCATATATGTGGCCAACACCACGGGTCCCTCCATGTGTATTTTTTGGATGGTGATCCAGTCTCTGGGAGCACCAGGGGGTCAGGTCAGTGGACACTGTTGCTCCCTCCATGGGGCTGCCAATTCACTCAGCTCCTTCAGTCCCTTCTCCAACTCCTCCACCTGGGAGCTCACGCTCAGCCCAATGGTTGCTGTGAAGTGACTTTTAGGTATTCCGAATTTTTGGGTAAAAAACCACTTATCAGTGAGTATGTACTGTGTTCATTCTTTTGTGATTGAGTTACCTCACTCAGGATGATATTTTCAAGTTCCATCCTTTTGCCTGCGAATTTCATGAAGTCATTGTTTTTAATAGCTGAGTAGTATTCCATTGTGTAAATGTACCACATTTTCTGTATCCATTCCTCTGTTGAGGGACATAAAGACACCAGTCTCTTTTCTTGAAACTTGAGTAAACTATTTTTTGAGATAATTTGGAGACAAAATGAAATAGCTGAACCAGACATTACTGAAAATTTTTCTATCATTTTATGCTTGTTACACACCATCAACAGAGTTCTCTGTAAATAGTTTATGTATAGATGAGAATATCATTAAAAATCTCACACTGTGAGAAAGAAGAACCATTGATATGCTTTGGTTTAGATGACTTTTGAAATGTTACAGAGTTTTTTTATAACCTTATCTACAGAGAAATGCATTTTCTGATAATTACCTGCTCGCTTTTCAGAGATTATCAGAAAGATGTAAATGTATTTATTGACATTTAAAAAGTTACTCTTCTGGTATCATTATTTGCTAATGAGCTTATTTTGGAAAGTTTGCATGCTTGGGTGACAGGATAACATTTACTCTTGTGAATAAGGTCACCTATGTTACTCATTCTACCAGAGAAAATAAAAACGTCTTTTAAAAGATGAAACAGTTAACTACATTTGACTGTTTCAGATCTGTTTTATCTGTTTTAAAATTGTGTGTGTATATATCAAATAAAATATTCATCGCTCTTATAAACTATTGGTTGGAGTTTCAATAACAATCACAAAATAGCAGGATGTGAAGAGCAGAGAATGAGAATCACCTTTCACCAATGTTTAAGTGTGTTCTTTTGCTGAATTTGAAATGTACCCATAGTCACATGTTCAGAAACAACATATTCTTGCAAGGATGTGCATAAGCTACTCTTTTGGCTGAGTCCCAGACTTCATAATCTATCTTTCTTAATGGTATCTAGACAGATGTGAGCAGCCATTTTAGAAACTGATCATATGATATTTTCAGAGGCCCTGGATACCAACAAAGACACTTAAATATTGGTTATTAGGAAATTAGGAGGTTTGAGAGTATTGAAGCAGATATTTGAAATGGCCAAATTTGTTTTGTAATAATGTTAGCTTTGTGTCACCAAAGTGATGGGAATAAAGTCATTTAATCACAGTAACAGAGATTTTAGAGTTTTCAACTATGAACATTTCTGCCTGCCAAGTGCATTAGTCTCATTACAATCATTGTCTAATTGATTAAGCTAATTATCATGATACCATATAACTGGCAATGTAATTACCATATTATGATCTGTTATATGAGAAGGGAAGAGAGTAGCATTTTTAGCCTCTTCTCTGGTTATTCTGGGACCTGATTATAGTATAATCATCATGTATGCATAGTCCTGTAAATGAGCAGCATTCACAGAGATAGAGAAAAGGAGTATAATGTGTTAGTAATCCTAGGAACCCAATGCATTCTCTTATTCGCCCTAATACTTTGAGAAGAGTGCTTCATGTGGAGGAGAGACAAATGAGATTCAGTTCTATTTAGGTTCCTGAGTTTACTTATGATACTATTAGGAGAAATGCACGCTCATCATTATAAGGGACAGAAATTTTTATTACACTTTATTTTATCTTGTGATTGTTTTTGTCCAGAGGAAAATAGTGAATGTCTTTTTTTTTTTAAACTAGAAATAAATTTGTTTTTCTTTTTATTAAAAATAGATTTTTCTCTCACATATTATTTCCTGATTATGGGTTGCTCACCCTATACTCCTCCCAGTTCTTCCCAACACTCTTCCTATCTGTTGCCACTGCCTCTCTGGGTCTCCTTAGAAAATAAAGAGGATTCATAGAGATAATAAGATAAAATAAAAACAAACACATCAGATTAGGAGAAAGCAAACACGCAGAAAGAACAGTGTGCAAGAAACAACAAACAAATACAGATACAGAGACCCACTTCCTTGCATACTCAGGTATCCCCAACAATAAAAACAAAACAACAACAACAAAAAAACCCCATAATATATGTGCAAAATTTTTTAATGCTAAAATAAAACAAAAGTAAATAAATAAAATGTTAAACAAATATACAAAAGTCTGACATTACATAAAACAAGGAACCTCTAAAGATATAGTTGAGCTCATTTTCTGTTGGTCATCTACTGTTGGTCATCTACTGTTGGTCATCTACTGTTGGTCATCTACTGGTGGGCATGCAGCCTAGATCTAGCAGTAGGTCCTTTCCTCACTTGGAGAAAACTGAATTTTCATTTTAAAGTAGTGATCAATTGGAGATAGTTTCATTCTTTCTGAAGCTCTGTCTACACCCCCTCCTTTTTTTTCTCTTTTGGGAAAGAGTTTACTGATGGCTTAGAAGTTGCCAGTTAGGCTAAGTTATTTGTCAAGAATGCCCCAAGGATTTATCTGTCTCTGATTTCCAGTGGCAGAGATTGCATTCCACCATATTAGGTTTTGTATATAGTTTCTTGGAATTAATCTCAGGTCTTCCTGCTTACATGGGAAGCATTTTAAAGACCAAATCATCTCTTACATCTCATATGTACCATAGGTTTTGTTGTTGTTGTTGTTGTTGTTGGTGGTGGTGGTTTTTATGAATGTTTGGAAGAATCATGTTGGTAACTGGTAAGATACATCTGAGTTTTTAAAATGTTGCTTTGGATATATAACCCATCAGAATTAAAGACTACTGTATTCTTAACTAGCATTTGGCAAGATATCCTGGCATCTCTTCAACCAGCTTTTCTATAAGAACACCATTTCAAAGGTTTGCCCCATACCCACTGTACTCCATCTTTTGGTCCACACTACTACTGCTGTCTAGGATCTGTATACCAGTCCTAGGATATAAGAGACAACTAGATTGCAAAAGGCCAGCACAAGAATGTAATATGGATCCTGTTTCTTTAACTGAGATGACTTGTCTGGCCTCATTGGAAAAAGATGTTCCTAGTCTTGCAGAGACTTTATGTTCCAGGTGATATGCAGAGGTGGCTTTACCCTTCTCAGAGGATAAGTAGACGGGGAATGGGGCTAGGGACTGTGTGTTGGAGGGGGGACTAGGAGGAGTGGCAACAGTAATAGGGATGTAAAATAAATAAATAAGTAGATAAATAAAGTGCAGATGTCATAATAAAGTGAATAAAAAATAACATCATTTCATATTTATTATCAATTTACTGCTTCAGGGCTCTACCTCCTTATACACTCACACTAGGGATAATAGAAACCACAACAATAAGATTAATCACCTCACTTCTATGTTTATTTTCTTTCTATTGATTTAATGTGATTTATAAATTGGCCAGCAACAGGGAGGCAAACAAAGACAATGTAAGGAAGACAAAGAAAGAGGAGAAGGAGGAAGAGGAGGAGGAGGAGAAATATGAGGAGGAGAAGGATGAAGAAGAAAACAAAGAAGACAGAAGAGAAGAAAACAAAGAAGACAGAAGGGAGGAAGAAGAAGAAGGAGGAAGAGGAAGAAGAAGAAGAAGAAGAAGAAGAAGAAGAAGAAGAAGAAGAAGAAGAAGAAGAAGAAGAAGAAGAAGAAGAAGTATGGAGGAGGAAGAGGAAGTAGTGGTAGAGAAGGACAAAGAAGAGAGGAGGTGGAAGCAGAGGAGCAGGTAAAGTAAAAGGAGGAGAAGAAGGAGTCATGCATTCAGAGTGATATCTCATTGATTATGAGCACAGGAATTGAAGGTGAGATCCCACTGCTGAAGACACTATACTTTCAATACAGTACGTGGAGGATTTATTCTAGAACTGGTCTTAAAGCTTACTCCTGAGGACTAAGGCTCATTGAATTGGAAGACTCTATACAAATTGCCAAATGAGAAACGTAATTAGGACTCATACGCAGCCTTATTGAGTGTCAACCATAACAATGACTGACACAGCAAGATATTTCAAAAGCTATAACAACAGCAATTGTATTCTAATGATAATCTTTGGCCACCTATTTGGATGTCAAGACCTCTCAGTAGGAAGTAAGTCATGATTGCGCTGCAAATTTTTTCCTTTACATGTAGCTGATAAGGCAATGGACTTTAGAGAAGAACCTATTTATTACTGCTACATACGCAAATCAGTACAAATGTCGACTGCATTATAAATATTTATACTTGTAACTACAGGTAAGTTTCATCAAAGCATCTTCCTTTTTCACCAGACAGTGACCCTTATAGGAATCTGCAACGATTCAAAATTCAGAGAACAATTGACTATGGAGTGAAAAGTCCAAACTGATACATCTAAAACACTGTCCCTACACCAGAATGGAAAGAGAGCAAGAGCCAGAAGGCCAGAACATCTACTTGAAAATACTGTATTATATATATGACAAGAAAACTGTGCCCATGAAATCTCAACAATTTGATCACCTAAATAAATCCTGAAATATTATAAGAGCAGTTGACATTTTTTGATGGTGAAAACCTCACAAAGTTGATATCTAAATGAAAGCTGCAGGCAATTAATGACAGATGAATGATGGAAAATAACTCTCCTGGGAAGAAACATTTGACAGGTTATCCAATTTCAAGTGATCAATCCTAAACACATGCATGTATGTAATAGTAAATAGACATGTGTGACTGTGTGTGTGTTTGTGTATTGTGTTTGTATGTGTATGAATGTATTAAAGAATAAGAGGCCACAAATTTGAGGTGGTTTATGGGGGGAGTTGTAAGGCAGACAGGAAGGGGAAAAGGTAAATATAGTATTTTTAAAAAGACACAAAAGAAGGCATACTGCACTTGCATATAACTCCAGTTCAGTTCTCAACATCATACTCATGCCAGGTTTTGTGCAGTTGCCTGTAACTCCAGCTTAGAGAATCTAATAGTTTCTTCTATACTCCAGTGACAACTACACCCAAATGTGCATGGACATGCATCCACATCTAATACTTTTATCATTTTAATCTTCAAAATAAAGATTCAGGAGCAGTCAGCTGTCTCATTTGCCTTCTGTCCTGCTGGAGAGTGCAAGAGACCCTGCTAGGATTAGATGGGAGGATGGTGGAGCATGGGATGTCATACTGCAGGGCTGCTTCTCATATTGTCTAATTATCTCTCTGTATTTTCTTCTAAAAAAGAATTGTTGACAGGTAGAAATCATAGTACAATCATACATCCTAGTTCAGATGAGTGGATGTGGAAGAGAGGAAAGTTTTGAATAAGTCTGAGCTAAAATCTTTCTGATCCTCAAGCAATTTTTTTATAAGACCAGCAACAAGTGACCTCAGCTCAACCAAAGCCAGGCTGATACAGGACTTATGGAGGAGTCAAGAGGAAGTGGCTAAAAGAGCAACTGTAAATGTGAGCCAGTCTTAAAAGCCCACAAGGAGTATATTCAGAGTAGTTCCTCAGAAAATAGGAAATAGTTCTACCTGAAGACTCAGTTTATTACTCCTGGGCATATACCCAAAAGATGCTTTACCATATCACAAGGATACATGCTCAACTATGTTCATAACAGCCTGACTGATAATAGCCAGAAGCTGGAAACTATCCAGATGTCCCTCAACTGAAGAATGGATATACAGAATGTAGTTCACTCACACAGTGGCATACTTATTCAGCTATTAAAAACAAAGATGTCATGAATTTTGCAGGGAAATGGGTGAAACTAGAAAATATTAGCCTGAGTAAGGTAATCCAACCCAAAGGGACATGTATGGTATGTACTCACTAATACGTGGATATTAGCCAAAATGTGCAAAATACTCATGAATTAACCCACAGACTGTAAGAAGTTTAACAAAAGAAAGGCCCAAGTGAGGATGCTTCAATCCCACTTAGACAGGGGAAACAAAGCCCAGAGGTCCAGGAGAATGAATGGAAATATGCAGACTCTTGGCGAAGTGGATGGCGGTACCCTCTAGAAATCCCTCAGAGACCATGGGATATGAGAGGCTCCGAGGACACAATGGGGATGACCTTAGACGAAATGCCCAACAGTGGAAAGAGGGAACCCGTAAAGACCGCTCCAGTAGATAAACAGGGCCCCAAATAAAGGGATGGGGTCACCAAGCCACCTTCAAAATTTCTGATCTAGAAATGTTCTTGTCTAAAAGAAATGCAAGGACAAAAATGGAACACAGACAAGGGAAGGCTGTTCAATGACTGGCCCAACTTGGGATCTATCCCACAGGTGGTCAGCAAACCCTAATACTGTTACTGATGCTATTTTATGCTTGTAGACAGGAGCCTGGCATGGTTGTCCTCTGAGAGACTCTACCAGCGACTGACTAAGACAGATAAAGATACTTACAGCTAACCACTGGACTGAGGTTGGGGACCCCTGTGGAAGAGCTAGGGGAAGGACTGAAGGAGCTGAAGAGGATGGCAACCACATAGGAAGACCAACATTATCAATGAACCAGAATCCCTGGGGACTCCCAGAGACTAAGACATGAACTAAAGAGCATACCCAGGCTTGTCTGAGGCCCCATGCGCATTTGTATCAGAGGACTGTCTTGTTTGGCCTCATTTGGAGAGGATTTGCCTAATCCTATTCCTCAGGGAAGAAGGATGCCCAGGGGTGGGCACCTTCTCAGAATCAAAGGAACAGAGGAATGGGATGAAAAATTCTAGGAAGGAACATCAGGAGGGGGCATCATTTGGAATATAAATAAATAAAATAAGTAATAATGAAAAAAATTGCATTTAGAAATTGTCCTCATTTCTAGTAAATATATCGCAGTGTGTTTATTAATATTTGGATAGTAAAAAACTAACAAAAGAGTTAATTTGGACCATACCATCATGATTTTAAAAATTATTTTCATATTTGCATTCTTTGTTATTATATCTATGTAGGAAAGAGATCTTGAGACATATAAAATGTGTTTTAAACAAACATAAAAATCTAATCCTACAACTCTTTAAACATGGCTGCTTCAGAGTTATAGGTCACAAGTCAATATTATATAATTATTAGTGAAAGCTCATAAAGTCGAATTAGGTGATTTCAGTAAGAGAAAAATATAAATGAATCAAAAATTTAAATCATACAGCTAGCTATACTTGTCTCTAACATATCATATACAGGGGCAATAATATAAGCAAAACAAAACCTATTTAAAAAGAAAAAAATGCTAGTTGTTAAGTCATTTATTAAATTATTTTATCAAATGGAGGTCAAATTACTTGGTCATGAGTTTACAAAATTAAAGTTAGCGTTATATGACTAGACCATGTAAAATAATTAGTAATAATGTCCCTGAAACACTTGTAAAATAAGTATACCTTATCTGATTTTAAATTTCTATTATCAGTTACAAATTAGATTGTGCTTCCTACACACTACCTCCTAATATCAGAAAATCTTATTTGCTTTAACATAAATTATAATTTTAATCTCACAATTGCAAATTATGGTAGTGAGACAATTTGGTTGATTTTTGGACTTTTGAAAATTGAGTGTAACACTGCAAATTATTCAGCAGCTGCTAGGGTATGTGATGAACTACACACATACTGACCTCACTGTCCATCACAACAACCCTTACCAGTGTACAGCAAGCTTAGATTTGTCTCCTTACAGGATCTCATATGATGGGGCTCAGATTAGAAACTAGGATTCTTCCTCATCTTCTTTACAGGTCAGAATGGGGCCATGGTTATGGGATGAAGAAAATAAAATTGGCATTAAAACATTTTATATCTTCATAAATACTTCATCATCTTTAAAAAAAGTGGAACTAAGTGAATGGTTACATGTAATATAAAAGTAGGTATTGTTGTCACTGATCAAAATCAGCCTGTACAAATCCTTATACTAACTGAAGTGTACCTGCTGACATTACCAGGAGATGACACCCATAAAGTCTCATAACTATTTAAACATCAATAAACAAGGACAGCAATAGTGAGGCTTAATGAATGTGGGAATGCTCAAAGAGCCTTAACCATACATAAAAATACCACAGGCTTCTGAGGAATGTAAGTGGGAGACATAGTCTTCTCCAAGGAAGATTTCACCAAGTTGATACACAATACCAAATGGCTAGCTCTGCAAATGTACATACAAGAAATATCATACAGACTGACCCAGTTATTTATAGAAATGCATTTGCTTATATATAGGCTTTTATGCTTATAACTACAGTTAATGCAAAAAGAGTCTATGAATAAGCAAGATAATACAGAGGAGTATGGGGTGGAGGAAGAAGGAAAGGGAAAGTAGAAATGATGTAACTAAATTATATCTCAAGAATAAAAGAAAACATACCTAACAGAAGTATCTATGTTATACTTTTCTATAGATGAATACGTCTGGAATGGAAAATTGGGAATGAGGATATTTACAGTTTCTTTATCTCTAAACACAGACACACACATACACACACACATACACACACACACATATCACAAAGACACACAGAGAGTTAGACATAATTTAAGGAGCCATATATTAATTTCTTTTCTTTCTTTCTTTCTTTCTTTCTTTCTTTCTTTCTTTCTTTCTTT
>JADRCH010000241.1:4373906-4390139 GCA_019843965.1 Rhynchomys soricoides
TTTCTTTCTTTCTTTCTTTCTTTCTTTCTTTCTTTCTTTCTTTCTTTCTTTCTTATTACTTTACCTCCTGCTCACTTCCCATTCCCAGTTTCCCCTTCTCACAATCATTGCCCATGCCTCTCGCCCCTTCACTTATGAGTGGGTAGAGTCACCCTGGGTATTTCCTCACCCTGGCTTGTCAAGTCTCTGTGAGGCTAGGAATATCCTCTCCCACTGAGGCCAGACAAGGCAGCCCAGCTAGAAGAACATATCCTATGTACAGGCAACAGCTTTGGGGATACCTTGCATGCCCATTACAGTTGTTCATAACCCACATGAAGACCAAGCTGCATATCTGCTATATATGTGAGGGGAGGCCTAGGTCCTGCCTATGTATGATCTTTGGTTGGTAGTTCAGTCTCTAAGAGCCCTAAATGTCCAGGTTAGTTGACTCTGTTGGTCAACAGAGTTCCTATTCCCTTAGGGGCCTTCAATCTTTCCTCCTATTCTTCCACAAGAGTCCCCAAGCTCCATCCACTGTTTGCCTGTGGGTGTCTGCATCTGTCTCAATCAGCTGCTGGGTTTAGTTGTCCAGTGACTGACAGAAAGCAGTTTGAAATTTGAAAATAGCACACATTCACCAACATGATCACCTAAATATGAGCTGAATAAGAACCATAACAATAGACGTACTAGAGTCTCCAAATTGTACATAAAACTACAGGAAAACTACAGGACTCTTGAGATCAGAGTAAATAGTCTTCTCCAGGGAAGAGCACATGAATTGCTTATCCAAAATCAAATGGCTAATCTTGAAAAGATATATACAAGTAACATAAGACTGATAATTCTTAATTTATGTATTGAGGAACACATATGACTTGAGGATTAAGGAGTGTATGGGACCATAGGAGCTGCCTGAGGTCTACATTTGAGGTAAGGACTGCAAGGCTATCCATAAATGCAGGGAGAATAGCCCCAGCAAATATTGTTGGTTTTAAGTAGATGCAAGAGAAGCAGAGACATGTTAAGAAAAAGAACCCAGAGCTGGCCAAAAGGACTTAACTAAGCAAAACTTCAGGAAACATAGACCTTTGGTCATTGGGAGAGCAGGAGACTGTGCTCATGCTGTTCTGCAGACCTAAGAGGTCAGCAAATTTCTGAGAGATGCAGAGCTTTCAGTTTCCTTTTCCTTGAAGGGGCATGGAGGGCATCCACCTTGGGCCAGCCTTACATATACATATGCATAAATATGTGTATATATACAAACATATGGGTAACAGAAATAAATAAATACATAAATAAAGAAATAAAAAGGCCAAAATTTGAAAGACAGTGAGGAGATGTATGCGACTAAGACAGATACAGATACTCACTGTCAACTATTTGACTGAGCCCGGGGACCCCAGTAGAAGAGTTATGGGAAGGACTGAAGGAGTTGAAGAGGATTGCAACCCCATAGTAAAACCAACAATATCAACTAACCTGAACTCCACAGAATTTACTGGGACTAAATCTCCAACCAAAGACCATACATGGGTGGGGCCATGGCTCCCACTAGATATGAAGCAAAGGACTGCTTTATCTGGCATGAGGAGTAAATTTTGAAATGTAAATAAGTAAAATAATTCATTGTAAAAAAGAAACAGAGCAACTGATACATACCATGAACTATTACATCTGTATTTAGACTACTAAGTAATTTGATTTTCATCCACATGGAGATTATTCAGATGGGAAGGACTTGATCAGGCAAAATGTACATGTGATGGGCGTACCTGAATTCTGTTTGCTGTTAGCCTCAAAAACTCAACATCTGGGAATTCTGCCACTGCAAACAAAAGCAAACATTCTGCTGACAACCAATAAACCTTTGGAAAAGACACAGCCTAAAATGAAATGACAAACCTGGACAAACTCAGACCCAGCCTGTTGAGTATACTTTCGAGTGAATGTGCTTAACCTAGGCTGGAACTCTTTACTTTTGAAAACTCTTTTTTGAAATTTTTGTGCCCATGGCAGTTTGTTAGTGTCAGAAAACTGACTCATTTAGCAGTATCTAAAAGCTTTCTCTACAGTGCTACCACAGTGTTAATATTCTGGTATAAAGGGAACAGCACAGTGTGTTTATATGCTGAGATGTTGAATTCATTTCTTTAATAATTTTCTAATTATCTAGATTTCAGACAAGCACGTTGCAAGTAAAACGTCTTCTAATTCAGATCTTTTAGGACTGCACTTTAGAACAATGTAACATTTGAAATGGAGAGACAGGTAATCTGTTGGCAGCCTGTAAGTATCTTTAGATAACTCATCCTCCATTTGAGTGCTGCATGACAAGTTTAAAAATTTAACTGATATCTATGATTGTCAGAGCCTGAAAGGTTAACTCCATACTTTTCATTGACTTCTATACAGCTCCATCTCTGGGACAGTAATATGTATATTTAGTTTATATAATCACAGAGTATGTGAGACTTGATTCTCTGCCTTGACTTCTAGATTATCATTAAGTATAATTACTACTATTACAGGTTAAAAAAAAGGTAACAGTCTACTAAAAATTATTATTATAACTGTAACAATTGATGTCATTGCAAGATTACAAATGGTTCATAAATGTTCAATTCCTATATGTATATTTGTATATCACTGCAAATCTAGTTAGCTAAATTTTCTGTCATGAAACATCAATGGAAAGGTTTCAGTTTATGTGAGGGTGACACATTTTACATACAAGATACATATTTCATCAAAGGGGAAACCACACCTGCAGACAAATAGAAAAATGGGAGACAGTGTAGGTATAAAGAATGTCAAAGTACGTTTAAACAGGCCAGCACAGATGATTTTGTAAAATATTTACTGAGTATTTTGTACAAGATCAGCACAACAGGAAAAGAATGACAAGGGAAGATAGTCTTTTCTTTGTTGGTATCATTCTTTATTGTCAGAATCTTCACTATTGCACATATTAACTTAACCCAAGCAAGGTTCAAGAACAGTGTACTGTTTAGTCATGAAACATTACTGAGATCCTTGATTTTTATGTGCTTATATAACTATTTTATTCTGTATTATGATAAAGTTGAATCATAAAACTTGAAAACAAGGCAACTTGCACTTAGTACATTTGAGCTTGTGTGTGTACATATACGTGCAATCTTGTCTAACAAACACAAACGTTTTCTCTAAGTGATTTAAAATTAAACTGAGTTGCCAAGGTTCTTTGTCAAAAACTGCTTCACTGTGCAATTCCCATGAAAATAACTTTATCTTATTGTTATATCTAAAGCTTTTATCTTTGAAATGAAAATAATCAGATTTTTTTTAAGTGTCAACACATTTTCTTCATATATCTTTTAAAATGTACATGTACAAAGCCAGAATGTTATATTTCAATGAAATTCTGTTTATCTCTTCAGTGTGTCTACCAGGGACACAGTTCTTATTTCAGATTTTGGATTAATATGAGTAATGTGCACCATTTGTTTTGCAGTATTTTTCACCTGTAAGACTAACTTGCTGCTCTCTGTATGTCACTTGTTTATTCAGTTCATGCTTTGTAAACATATAATACATTCATTATGTGATTTCCTTTGTATGAGTACACAGGGGGATATGCACATCAAGCTCTGATCCAGAAAGTTTCTATAACAGCTCTCCATTGTCATTGAATCTTTTCCTCCAACGAACAGGTCTTGGTGTAGAGGCTCAGGATTAACTGGATACTGTCCAAAATACATATTTATCATGAAGTAAGAATAACTGGCAGGTCAATTTTTTATGATTTCATGAGAAATACTATTAATTCTTTCCTATTTAGTTATTTTCTTCACATATTTAGGCACAAGACTAATTGTTCAAAGATATTTTATTGGCTCTTTTTTTTCCTCCTTCTCCCTCATTAACCTCTCAATTAATTTTCACTGAATATATTGTCTTTAAAAACCCATAAATACCCACTACATAATAAGTTTGTATATACTCTTCCCCAGCATGTTAACACAATCAACTAAATGATCTTAAGACATGGCATTCAAAATGTATATTTAGGTTCAAGAGGATACAAAGCTGACCATGTTCAACAACTTATGTTCTCTTTAAACTTGAAAATACAAACAAATTGTAAACACCTATTCACTCATTGCTTGACCTAATCATAGCCAAGTTCATGTTAAAAATGTAAGACTCAGTGACCATTGACTAATATTATTTATTCCATTGAAGTTAATATTAATTCATTAGGGAGCTTAGTAGATCACATGGCTAGGAAGTAATAAGTTTGACATGGTCCTAGAGATCAAATCTCTGATGTCTCAGATGGTTAGAAAAAGGAATCTACCACTAAATACACCTTTAGTTCCCCAAATGGTGATGCTCGCCCTATCTATCTATCTATCTATCTATCTATCTATCTATTGGTGTGTGTATAAGATGTGCATGCACATGTGCATGTTTTCTTCTGTAAGGAGGTATGTGTATATGAGTGAGTATGTGTGTGTGTGCATGTGTATGTGTTTACATTTTATGTAAAGACTATAGGTAGATATTTGATATTTTCCTAGATTACTCTCACATCATATATCAGGGTGGGGTCTCTCACCTAAACCCAGACCATACCAATTTGAGAATACCTATCAAATTTGCACTGGGATTTTTGTACCTTGTTTAATAATTATAAATATCTACCCAATCTTCCCAGATTTTACATGATTTCTGAGAATCTGAATGCAGAGCCTCACTCTTGCATGAAAAGTTTATCCACTGAGTCTGCAGATGGTCCCAAGACATAAGGTGATGTAGCCATTTTAATGTCTGACAAAATAAACTTCATCCCAGAACAAGTAAGGAGGTGTAAGGTTACTATATACTACTACTACTACTACTACTACTACTACTACTACTACTACTACTAATCCACCCAGAAAATATTTCAATTATAAACATTTATAAAACAAACATAAGGTACACAATTTTATAAAAGACATGCTACTACAGCTTAAATCACATATTAACCTTCACACATTAATAGTGGGTGACTTTAATACTCCATGACCACAATTGCTAACAGACAAGTCAAGCTGACAAAACTAAACAAAGAAATATTGAAGCCAAATCATGTCAAAAACAGAATGTACTGAACAGGTATTTACAGAATAATTAACCTAAACACAATAAAATAATAATAATAATAATAATAATAATAATAATAATAATAATAATTAGTATTATTTTATTATTATTCAAAGCTCATAAAACTATCTCCAAACTTGACAATATAGTTGTACACAAAGTTACTCTCAAAAGGTAAAAGAAAATAAAAATAGAAACATTGCATCCTATATGACCATCACAGATTAAAGCTGGATATCAACAACAGCCAAAACAAGAGAAAATTTGCAAAATCTTAGAAACTAGAAAACTCACTACTGAAGGAAGAATAAAGAATGGCTCCATACAGAAATTAGGAAAACAAATGAAAAAATTTAGAATTGAATAAAAATAAAAACAGAAAATATCCAAACTATTGGATAAAATAAAGACAGACCAATCCATTGGATGTGTCATTGGTAAAAAACATTTTTCAGTTCAATAACCTACCACCTGGTCTGAATCATGATGATGTCCTTTGCCATGTAAAACATTTTAAATTTTATGAAGTCAAATTCATTAGCTGTTAATCTAATCAGAGTATTCTCAAAAGAGGAAATACAATGACAGAGAGGCACTTAAAAAAACTTAAGATCTTTCGTCATCAGGAAAATGCAAATTAAAACTAGTTGAGATTCACCTTCACAAGTTAAAGTGGTCAAATGTCAATAAAACACATGATAGTTCATGCTAGAAAGAGCGCAGAGCAAGGTGAACACTCATCCACGGCTGGTTGTACAGCCAAAGTAGAGATCAGTGTGGTGGTTCTTGGAAGCTGGGAGCGATCTACCTCAACACCCAGCTAAACCACTTGGGCATATACCGAAAATATTCTACATCCTACTACTGAGACACATGTTCAAACACATAACTGCTGCTGTATTCATAACAGTCAGAAATTGAAAACGTAGTGATGTTCATCAATGGATGAAGAAAATGTGATATATCGAAACAAAAACAAAACAAAACAAAACAAAACAAAAAAAGGAGAAAGAAAAAGGAAATCATAAAATTTACAGGTAAATGGATTGACTAGAACCAAATCCTGCTAAATGAGGTAACTCAGACACAGTCAACTATGGTCATGCTTTTGCTTATATTTTGATATTATCTGTTAAGTTTTCAATAAGCAGTATATAATCTATAAAATCACAGAGATTAGGTATAGAGGATGGAATTAAGTGGTGGGGGTTAGATCATTATAGGAAGAGGAAATGGATGGGTGAGCGTGAACTAGAATGTGAGGATCAAATGGGGGAAGGCACAGGAGAGAGGACAGACTAAGGACAATTTGCCTGGTCATATGGAAACCTAACATCATAGAGGCTTCCTAAAATATATACATATGCACATATATGAAGGTGATCTAAATTAAATTACTAAGTAAAGGGGAGACAGAGCCCCAATTTTTGGTGATTTTTCGTCATCAAATGAAGCCACAAGTTCCAGAATAGGTTACATCTAAGAGAGCTGTGAGCAAAGGAGGCCCCAATGGAACCCTGAAAACTCCAGCTTTTGCAGAGAAGTTTGGTTGCCTTCCATACACTGTTAGTTGAAGCCTTATTGCTGAAAATTACATTTAGAGAAAACTCATCAAACAAAGAGAGGCTGAGGTTTTGGCTACCTATAGCCTTCACCCTTACTGAACAGTACTCATGGTACTGGAAGGTTCTCTGCATGCTACTGAAGAAGAACGGAACACATCACCACAACTACAAAGTGTTTTATTTATAACTGTGATCTGCCTGCAAGATAGGCTGGTACAATAGTAGCACAAAGCCTGTGGGACTAACCAATCAGTATCTGTTTGGATATAAGATCTACTCCATGAGATGGATCCTATCCAGAATGTTGCTCACGTGTTTAAGAACCTGAGAAATGATAGGGCATGGACCTAAGGAAAAACATATATAAAAAAACAAACAAAAAACGAAAAAAACAAAACAACAAAAAAAACTAATGTTTTGCAAAAGACACAGCAATTAAATGACTACTAAGGACATCCTGTGTTCCTAGTTCACTGTCTTGCTCAACCATCATTAGAGAAGTTTCCTACTGTTGAAGATGGAAATAAATACAGAAACTCATAAACATACAATGTTTAGAGAGTAAAAGACATTGAAATACTCAGTCTTAAGTGTAGTGCTTAGGTCAATTTCATCTACAATGGGTTCAGAGATCACTCCACAAAGGGAGGAAGAAAAAATGTAAGAGCCAGGGAGTACAGAACACACCAGGTGAATAAAGCCATCAAAACACAGCAGGAACGATGCCCATATGAACACATAGAGACTGTGGCAGCATGCAAAGGGCCAGCACAGGTCTGGGCATGATGAAATCCCAGCAATAAGAGCAGAAGTGGACACAAATCCACATCTCTAACAAGAAAACTACTCCAACTGATAACTGCTCTCAATGAGAAATTAGTTTTCTCCAGTAGAGCTTCCCTGCATATATAAAACATGTTTAATGTCAGGCACTGTGTGTGGCATTAAGTGGCCAGCACAGAACAAAATCAATGCATTTTTTGGAGGTTTGTTTTTCTTATCAGGCTTTGTCAAGGCTTGATTATTTATTTATATTGGTTCATTTATATACATACACACATTTTGGGACTTTCTGGGATTTTTGCATGCCTCAATGTGTGTCCCTACATCTATATGTTTTTCTCTAGCTTTTTCATTAGCTTTTTGCTTTTCTATTTGTTTCTTTGTTTTCTCCTTTTCTGTATAATTTGTTTTTATTTTATTTTAATATCATCATCTTATTAGATACATGTTTGTATCCTAATGAAAACTAAAAAGCAAGGGTGTGGCAGAGAGGAAAATAGCAAATAGCACAAGGAAATGGTGTTTAAAATATGAATATACTTAGAGTTATGTTGCAACTAATTCTTTTTTTTATTTTACTATTTTTATATGAACTGCTCAAGTTCAAATCTAGAATGTTCAACCAAAGCACATGTGCTAAATTTTACATCCCAGCTTGGTGCTCTTGAGTGGTGTTGAAGATTTAAAGAAATAGGACCCCATGGGAGATTTTCCTGGGATTGGTGGCACGCTCATGAATACCATGAAGACGTTCTGTGGCACATTTCTCTAAGAAAGTAACAGGATTCAGGAAATATATGCATAATTTTAAAAATGCTGAAGAAGAGGAGAACCTTCTATGAAGAAGCTTTGCTCCACCCAGGGTGGAGTAGATGTTACCTTTCTGTAGCTACCCAAGACACTCTTGTTCTTTATTAAAATAAATCAGTTCCTTTAGCTTCTGTTAATTGTACACAATCATGGCCTTGTCTCTTTTCACACTTGTGCATACCATACTTAGATCACAGTTGTTCCCAATATCCTCCCTCTTCTTCCTCTCTCTTCTTCTTGACCAATCCTCTTTCTACTTTCATGGCCTATTGTATCTTTTTCTCCTGCAGCTCTCAGTCTTGATCTTTCTGCTTCTCCATCATGGCGATTCTTACATTAAAGTGAACATTTCACATTTAGTAGTTATATTTATATTTACATTTTATATTTAGCTTTTACAAATAAAAGCTCTTTGTGTACAGTGTGAAAGAAGAAAAAGAACATCAAAATATCTAGTTTGGCTTATTTTAGTAAATGCAAATACTCATGTAACCAAAGATTTCAAAATAGGATAGTTATGTATCGGAGTATCCACTCCCTTAATCTGTAAGGCTAGAGCTGTGGGTTACTGAGCCTGTCACTGAGTTTTATAAACGTCTGATCAGAAGTTGTGATCTCCCCCTCATTTATATTTTGTACTATCATCCCAGCAAAGAAGGGAAGACAGTTTCATTGTTTTTCTTTACAATCTAAACCAACTCCCTCAATCATAAAAATGAAGAATTATAAAGCTGTCACAGACATTGGCATGTGGATGCACTTATCACCAAAGGACATCCAAAGCAAGAATTTAATATTTCACAAATCAAGTGTGGCATTCAGGTAGATGTGACATCTCTGTCATTGTTTTGAATGGATGCCTAAAAATGTAGAAGTCTGAGGGCAGTGTTTATCTATTTTCTTCAATTATTTCTCAGATTTATTTTTGGAAACAGTCTATCCCATCACCTGAAGCACACTCATTTGCTAGACTGTTTGGTTAGATAGTCCCAGAACTAGGTCTAAAATCATAAACAAATATTACCCACACTCAGAATTGTACAAGGGTTTGAGAGCTGAGTCCAGGCAGTAAGGTTTGTGTGGAAAACCTCTATCATTTAAAAATAACAGTTTTACACTTGTTTTCTGAAACCTGTTATTCATAGATAATTGTCATATTTTTACCCAATACCCAAATATGTTACATATAAATAAAAAACTTATACAATGATAAATGTAACTTTAATTTTTTTCAAAACTTATTTTTAATGATGGATCTTAACCTGCCATGTAGCCCACCCCCATCAGAGGTAGTGGAAAAGAAAGGATACAGGGAAGTGGACCTGTGTAGAATGGTTCTTTGGAGTAACTCTCATCTGTGTTGTTTGGAAATGGGCAATTCAGTTCACAGGTTAGCTGCCGCAGCTCAATCCACTCACAAACACTTCAGTAGTCCAGTTCAGCAGAGTTGAGATAGCAAACATGAATCAGCAGCTGTGGCATGACCTAGCAGAGACCACCAGACCTCAGCCTCAGTGGGAGTCAGCAGGAGGGACCAGAGCTAACAGGAACACCTGGAGAAATTCTCAGCAGTGCCTCTCTCAGTGAAGCAAAGATCATCGAAGATGCAAGTCCCACAAGCATTGCACAACTTGCTCTGCAAGCAAGCTAGCTCAGCTGCTGTCACTGTCTGTCTAGTCCTTTTTATACTCCCTCCAAATGTCACATGTCCTCCACGGGCCTTGCCATAGCATGTGTCTTGCATCAGGACATGAGGCTGTCTCAGCTGACACCACTCTGCCAATCAGCCCCAGTCCATGGAAGCAGCAAAAATGTGCAATTCACCACTAGACGTTTCTTGGCCACCTTCTCTGTATGGAGTAAACTACTACAAATGGAGCTAAACTACACGAGGTAAGTCAGACCACTACATTTGTGTCCTTAGTGAAGAATCCTTCCTCATGGGTCCTTTCACTTGCTTGCTTTAGCAGAACATCCTTTTTTGTTTTGTCTGCTTCAGCAAATTATTTCTTTAAGAGTCTGCCTTAGCCTTTCACCAGTGTCCACTTCATGAAAAGGTTCTTTCACATGTTTGCCCCAGCCAAATACCAACCAACACAACTGGATTTCCAAAAAACCATTAAATTTCCACTTCAGATAAATTTTCTCATTTTCCTTTTAATATGTCCAATTTTGTTAGTGGATTTAAATGGGAAATATTTGCATCTGTAAAATACTATGTTTTAACTGATTTCTGCACAAAACTTTCTTAGTTTTATCTTAAAAGGCTGGGCTTATTGTTATTGTAGGTATAGTTAGATTTGCCTTTCTTGAATAACTTCCATGACTGTTGATACCCAATTTGTTTTGTCCTTATAAAAAGAATTGAGTGATCTGTCATCTTCTTTTACGTTTGGTGGTATGTTGCAGTAATATGTATTATGTAATTCATAAAGTTGGGTAAAAAAATTACACTGAGTTAATTTACTCCTTAGATATTCTTTGCATGGGCATTTAAATAAAGAATTGTTTTTTCAGTAGCTCACGTAACACCACTCAGCTTGTCTTTGGTGATAGTTTATAGACTACATTTTAAAAACATTTCTATTTCATGCAGCTCTGTAAAAATTACTGCAAGCTTGTATGTAAAACAGTTTGTTAATCAAATAATTCTACTGCTATCTACAGTCTGTGCAATGAATTCCACTTTTGCATTTCTGAAACTGTCTGTACTCTTCTTAATGATTTGACAATATTGAGACAAATGAAGATGATTGGTGGATTAGTGAATTAGAAAGCTACTATAGAAATTAGACAGAAAACTCACTAGTTAGCTTTGCATACTGGATTTCTTGGGAGATTCTTTTCATTCCCAACTGGTTTGTGCTGTATTTACTCACTGTATACACACTATATATTACAATATTCAGCTTGTTTTTGGTGGTAGTTTATAAGCTACATTTAAAAAAATATTTCTATTTTAGGAATGCAAAAGACAGCAGCATCTGACATTCTCTCACCCCAGAAATATGTCATAAAAACTAATGAGTGTTAAATATCAAAAAGAGTCAGAATTTGTTTTCATTCACTCTCTTCTCCAATCCCTCATCAAAGGAAATTCTCTCAGCTGTTTCACAATTAATAAAATATTTACTGCAATTATTGAGCAAATGGTGCAACTTATATCTGATGTTTATTTTTCCTGACATATTTATACATAATCATGAGTGATTACATAACATATAATCTATGTGTGTGTATATTGAGGAATGATAGTTCTGGTCATTAAATGAACATTATTGAACATTCATCCCGTTAATATCATGAGTGTACCAAAGTCCTCCCTTATATGAGTTACCTCTCTCAGAATGATATTTTCAAGTTCCATCCATTGACCTGTGTATTTCATGAAGTTCTGAATACCCAAGATCCAATTCACAGATCATATGAAGCCTAAGAAGAAGGAAGACCAAACTGTGGATGCTTCAGTGTTTCTTAGAAGGGCAAACAAAATACTCACAGGAGGAAATATGGAGACAAAATGTGGAGCAGAACTGAAGGAAAGGCCATCCAGAGACTGCTCCACCTGGGGATAAATCCTATATACAGCCACCAAACCAGGACATTATTGTGGATATTGGGAAGTGCTTGCTGATGGAAGCTTGATAAGCTGTCTCCTGAGAGGCTCAGGCAGAGCCTGACAAATACAGAGGTGAATGCTCGCAGCCAACCATTGGACTGAGCATGGGGTTTCAGATGGAGGAGTTGGAGAAGGGACTCAATGAGCTGATGGGGTATGCAGCTCCATGGAGGGAGTAACAGTGTCAAATGGCCAGATCCCCATGAGCTCCAGAGACTGGACCACCAACCCAAAGAAAACACATGGAGAGACCCGTGGTGCTGGTCACATATGTGGCAGAGAAGGGCCTTGTTGGCCATCAGGGGGAGGAGAGGCCCTTGGGCCTGAGGGTGTTAGATGTCCCAGTGTAGGAGAATGCTAAGGAGGGAAGAATGGAGTGGGTGGGTGGGTGGAGGAGCACCCTCATAGAGGAAAGGGGAAGGGGGATGGGTTGGGGGTTTCTGAAAGGGAGACCTGGAAAGGGGAAATCATTTGAAATGTAAACAAAGTAAATATCAAAGAACTCTGTCAAAAGAAAAAAATCAAAGCCATGACTCAAACGTTGTAGAATGGTTCTGCTCCAGAGTCCATGAGAGAACACTCCGGAATGGTTTAAGCACTGGACGATCACATCTGAAATTTCAGTTAATACATTCCTGAGCTAACTTTATAATTTATATAGCACATTTCTGCATTTAAATGCATTGTGTCACACTGTGCCTATCTAATTGAAGCATTGTTTTGTATTTTGACAAAAATGCCATCATGATGGGCATAAAGTATTTCCAACACAACAATTGCTACAGTAATTTTAGACTTCCATGATTATAACTTCTTCTAATTTACATCTCTATGTTAAGAGTAAAAGTCATCAAATGTGTTTGTCATTCCGATGTTAGCTGACTTAAATGTGAAAGCAACATGGATGCATTCTCATATGATTTTCTGTGCTTTAAATGCTTATACACACATGGAATGTGTCCATAAATTTCTACCTTAGTTATCATATGCATAGAAGATTAGCCTCTCCTTCATCTGTGTCTGTTATTTTAATTTACTTGCTATGATTTTTATATGACCATTCCAATAGATATAGACAAATATGTAAGCATGATGTTGTAATTTTTAAAATAATATATAAGTATATTTTATTTTTAACCATTAACTCTATCAAATTTACTAAATTCAAGTTATTTCCTTCTTATTACTAGTAACGGAGGTTTTTGCACAGCTATATAGTTACTTATTGTGAAGTACATCAAACTCAGAGTGGAAGTTTTATTTGCAGCAAAGCATGCATTTGACAGACTTTAGAGATTACTCAGATCTTTCTATATAGCCAGGGTGGCTGTTTATCTGAGCAGCATACAACAAACACATATTAGATAAATGTTGAATACAAAAAAGGAAAAACAAAATGTATGTTCATGATACTAGAGATAATATGATTTCTGAATAGTTTAAGGACAAGATTAGTCTAATTTTTTATCCAGTAGATATGTATTAAAAATTTGGCAACAAGGCAGAACATGTAAATATGAGTAGTTGAACTAAGCTAACCTTAACTTAAAGATCAAGATGAACATTCACCATGAAACACAGTATTTGTGAGTAGGTTAATATAGAGTATTATTTTAAAAAGGAGAAGGTATTAAAGGTTGGTTCTGCAAAACCAAGAATGAACAAAGTTGGAAGATAGAGAGGACAGCAGGAAGACAAAATAGCAGAGGCACAGTAAATTACTGTAACTAGGGTTCTAAAGATGTGCACCAAGGCTGAATAACCAGAATAGATGCAAGGGAGTTTGTAAGCTACAAAAATCACTCTGAGCAAGAGGTTTAACCTATGTTCTGAATGCTTTTGAAACCAACTTGTTTACTTGATATATGCAGCTTTCAGCCGAAGGCTAAACCTAAGGGAAAGAAAACAACATTGGAGATACAGCCACTCAAAGATGATACGGAAGAGTTCTAAGCCAACTGAAAACTATGTGCTTAACCACATTCCTACCATGATTAGCAAATGTTCCTGTAAAAAGGGCATGCTTGAAATAAAAGTATCAAAAATTGTCTTTGACATTCATATCTTTATTTATTTTATATAAAACTTTTAAAATATGTCTTAAATATATTTAATAACATAGGATGTATTTACAATCATATGTGAGGGTGTGTTATTATCCATGTAACCACTGTCATGGTAAATTAGCTGTATACCTATGGATTTTATAAAATATAAAGGATTTCTTCAGTGACTTTTTAGCTAAAATTCCATCTTCCAACATTTTACATCTGGGGAAAAGCCAATATTCGACAATAACTTATTTACATCAACACAATCAGATGATTGAAACCAAAAATGTAGTATACATATAAAATGAAGTAAGCATCATCATCTTTAAGGAGCAAATAATCCCATGTGTACGAACAAAAACACATGTAAGAAGAAATGCTTTCATGTGGGAATTTGAAAGTATTTGACACATAGGAACATAAAAAATAGCTATACCAGAAGATCATGAGCATTTTCAAGACATGTCTTATTTAATATGGCAATTATAAAGACATATAGTGTGGGACAAGGGTACTGTACCACCATATAAAGAACTGGTAAGGTTGAAGCAGGTTCAAAACCCCGGTAAATCTCATAATTAAGAATGGTAGGCGTTGGAAACAGTTCCGTGCCAGGCTTTACCTGTGCTGGAAGATATAACCATGAGACCCTACTAAGAGGACCAAGACAACTGATCACAGTTGTGTAGAATAAAAACCTACAGTTCTCTATGCTACTGAAGTATCTAGATAGGCCAGAGTGTTTAGCCAGTTTTCTCTAAAGCTGTTTTCTCTTCTTGGGCATCCATTCCTGCAAAACATATTTAATCTCTGATTCACCCTGAGTAAGACTTATGCGTTCACATGTTCACATCCACCATAAATAAAGCAGTTTGGTTAAGCAAGGATCATCTCCTTTATCAAGGATGACTGCAGGAAGGGCTATCTTGTAAAGAGCCAGGCCTAAATCTCCTTGAGAATGCCTTCTTTCTTTCAGACCCTTTGTAATTTTGGCACTCAGTGAGAACCAAACAGGATTCCTCCCTGACTAGGGCTCAGCCATCCCCTTTCTGAATGGTGATTAAAGGAAGCAGGATTCTCACATTCTCAGGATCTCCAGCGGTGGTGGTTTTAGGTATACAGGAGATTGAGAATCACAATATCCCTTCAAGTTCCCACTGTTTTTCACAAGGGGTAGTGGGGACAACGGCTGGGACCCCTGGACTGCATTCTGCCTTTTCAGAGAGGCATGCCCACAGTGCAATGGCATCCAAGTGGTAAAGCAGGCACACAGCTCGACAATGTAGCGTCTATTTCTAAAAATTTCTGAGTAGGAGATAGGTGTTTTCTTCCCCAAATAAGTAAATGAGAATATTTATACATTAACCAGCTATCCTTGGCATTTTATATATATTTTGAGACAAACCATGTGTCTTTGTGTGCCCATAAATTTCCTTGTCAAATAAAATAAATAAATAAATAAATAAATAAAAACATGGACATTGAAATTTGAAAATTAAATTAAATTAAATAAATAATTAAATAAATAAAATTCAATTCCAAGTGGCAAATGCTGACATCCAAAGGTTAGAAAGCGGCTTCAGGAACTAACAGGAAAGGAGGAGCGCAGCAGTTAGAGTCCTAGCGAAAATAAAAGAGCGTCTGGGGGTCAGGGGACTGGGATGGGTCGGCTTTACAGTGGTCTCTGGTTTGCATAAGGCAGAGGGCTAGCAGTCAGCATTGAGAGACAATGAGTGAGCTAGCCATCAACACCTTTGCACTGCACCCATTCCCAGAAGCCTGACCAATAACCTGGTGGAAAGAGGGGATCAGTTTCCAGCTTTCATTTTGAAAATGTGTCTGCTGACCTTCATTTAAGCACTTTGACATAAGGACATTCATCACACACACACACACACACACACACACACATACACACACACACACACACACGCCGTAAGAAACACCTCTATAAAATGAATAATTAAAAAACCTGGAAACAAAGTAACTTAAGATTAGGTAGCTAACATGAAAACATTGCATTATTTGCACTGGGAATTATATGAGTTGATTTGTACATTACAGTTATGGTTACATTGTTCTTTCTCACATGAGAGTAAAGGTGTGTGTGTATGTGTGTGTGTGCGTGTGTACATGTGTGTATGTGGGTGTGTGCATGTTCATGTGTGCATGGGTTCATGTGTGTGTGCATGTGTGTGTGTGTGCATGTGTGTATGTGTATGTTCATGTGTGCATGGATTCATGTGTGTGTGCATGTCTGTATGTGTGTGTGCATGTTCATGTGTGCATG
>JADRCH010000241.1:4395470-4411755 GCA_019843965.1 Rhynchomys soricoides
TTCTTCTTCTTCTTCTTCTTCTTCTTCATTTTTTTCTTTTCCTCAGTGGGTCTTGTAATTCGGTGTTTATCAATTCTTTCAGGGTTCATCCCCAGCAGCGCATGCTTTGCCTCTAGTTCTTGGGTCTATAAAGGTTTCCTTCAGTTTCAAACTCCATGGGAGTGAACCTCACTCTTTCTCACCTTTCTCACCTTCTTTCTCATCCTGTGTACTATTCAGATAGATGCCTTGCTTCAATTTCTCCTTATAAAGAGTCCACTCAGCATCACCACATTTCACTGGAAGCTCAAGTTGTTTAAAATTCATATTTTCTTCTTTAGTAATTCTCAGACCCCTCTTTCTGCCTCTTTGTGAAGAAGAGTTAACACGTCTTCCTGGGAAAGCTTTGCTCTTTTAGCTTGTTTCCATTGGGATTTTGATGTTCCCTCTTAAGTACTTTCCATGTCTATCATTCTTCCTCTTATTTCTCCACTGTCTTTCCCCACGATAGGATTAGTCTTAACACCTGTGGTATCTTATCCTGCTGTACGTCTTGCCGGTTGCACTGCTTCTGCACATATACCAGCCAGACCATCTCATGTCGCCTGACTCTCGTGCTGCTTTTTTTTGTCCAAGTTGCTCCTATTTGCTGTTCCCTTTATTTCTCTGTTAATCAGTCTGTGTTTCATCTGGGCTGCTCTTACCTCCAACTGGCCACCCCTCAGGGCCACATTTTCTTTACTCCTAATTCATGGCATCTACTCCCTCTTCCTCTTGCACTTTCTTCCTCTCCCATCATGGTTCCTTTCTGATCTCACTTAATTTCTTAATGTTGGTTTGGAATTATGCTACTTACATAATTCATAATGCACCTTCCCCTAAAAAATCAGGCAAATTTTAAAACACAAAATAAAATAGTATAAGAATAACATAGACAAAGATATACATGCATAAAATAAAGTCCATAAAATATGGTAAGAATGCTTTTGTTCTTTCAGAGACATGGTGTAACTATTTTTTAATGAAAATATTGACTTTTCTTCTGAAGTCTGAGAACTATGCAGAAGAGGAGGCATAAAGATTTCCAAGCAGCGGGGATGAGTGACAATAAGAAAGAGTGTCTTCCAGACACTCCAGGAATGATGCAGCTATGAACTATGGCTCATGTGCAGGGCCTGTGCAGGTCTTGGCCAAAAAGGACAAGAGTCTAAGAGGGAGACTTGGACATGAGCTCCCATCCCTAACCATGATTGTCCAATTAACAAGGACATAGAAAGGTAAAGTCATTTTTCTCCAGTGGAATCTTACTAAGTACATACACCATACTTAAGGCCAGGCCACATGGCCAGCAGTAGATGACCAACACAAAGCAAAGTCAATGACATATTTGTAGAATTTTTTTGTCTCACATTATTTTGTTTGGGAACTCTTTTATTTTATCTTACTGGTCTTTTGCTTGTATATGATTGTTATCTATGACATATTGGTTGGTCATTTTTATTTAATAAGTATTTCATTAAAATCAAATATTTATAAAATTTCTGATATTTCTCTGTAATCCACTAATTAATTACATGAAGAAAGTACAGAGTTTACATTGGAGATGGCCTGATACTTCCCGCTTACTCAAGTGACCAGTGTCTTGATCACTGCCTACTATGAAGTGACAACATGTGTCTCTTGTTATGCTAGGTTAAGAAGAGAACAACCCGACTCCTGGGGACATTTCTGTCAAAACTGCATCAGCTAAATATGATCACTGGGGAAACAAGAATCCCACACACTGAGGAATGATGTTTGAATCTTCCCATATGCCCATACTAAAAAATGCCAGGGAGAAAAAGAAATGAGAAGAAATGCCATCACTTTGTAGATTAAAGGGCTCTTTAGTAAAATGAAACTGGAATGCTTACCTTGTCTTGAATAGTAAACCAGGAAAAATAAACAGGACAATACATTTGGGATACTTGGCACAGTCAGAATGTCACTCTGCATAAAATTGCAGTCCAGAAAACAATAGATCAAACAAAAGATGGTTAGTTTTAATATATTATTGTACCATGTCAGAGACTTTCTTAGTTAATTCCCACAAAGCAAATGTAGGCCTTGTTGTTAATTTGTTTTTCTATTTTCAGCAACATTAAGGTAAATAAAGCAGAAATTCAAAACCAAGTTATAATTTCCAAATAAATTTAATTAAAAATATCAATATTATTGTTAGAGATTATAAGTAAATATTAACAATAAAACTGAATATTAACATTTGTCATTAAGCATTGTGAACAAAATATCTGAAGCCATAGCATATACCCTTATACTAAAAGAGATTTTGTGCATGTCCGTCTGTCTCTTTTTATGGGACCTGTAATATGTCAGTTTCATTTTGTGATCAAAGACAGAGAAATTGGAAGAGACTAGTGGAAGTTATTCAAACTGCAGTATGCTGAGTAAGCTAAAAGCAACAACAAAAGCAGCTCCCAGATAGACTAAGTTTTAGACAGTGAAATACTCTTCACTTGAGAAAAAATAACTCTTGGCTTATCCTCTACCTAGGAAAATGTTGGTCATAGGAGAAATTTGCTTGCATAGAAGAATAGGGACAAAAGGGGGATTTGATTGAAGATAAATACTAGGAAAAGACTTAAATCTAACTGTGTAAACAGTTACCTCCTTTGCCATTCAAGAGTCCTTAGCCTTCTAGTGAACATGATCTTAGTGCGACTCCTTGGTCTCACTCTTCTATATTCATCCTGCACTTCATGCTTGCCATTCATATATTGTGTGTCCTTGTCTAATTTGTCTTTGTGAAGAAATTATCATTTCTGAGATAGGTATTTATGTCTCCTTGATAAAGTTAGCAGTTTTATAGGTGTAAATTTTCTCTACTCGTACTGAGAATCCACTTACAAATAGCTTCATAAGTTCATTCCCTACGTTTTGATTTTGTTTTTCTTAAATCTATTCACAGCATTGCAGAATGACATGGAATTTGTTTAGAAGTTTTTCCTTTGTAACTTAATGCGATTTAATACTTTTCAAACTAGATAGTTAAACACACTAATTATTTTGCATGTTGCATGGGTGATTTTTGTCAGAAAAGATTTATGAAATATGCTTTTGCTATTTTGGGGGCTATAGCATAATTACACTATTTCCTCCTTTCCCCTCTTCTTTTCAGTCTCCCTCATACACTGTCTTGCTCTCTTTCAGGTCATTGGCCTTCAATACCTTAATTCTTTTTACATTCCTATATATGTGTGTAACATATATTCCTGTATAAAATCTGCTTAGTATAGACCTATATATTTCTAACTAAAACCTGCTCAGTCTGTATAATGTGCCTTGTATGTTTCATATTTGACCATTTTGTATTGGGTAACCAACTGGAATGCTCTATTTATATGTACTGATAATGTATTTAAGAAGTGTGCTTGGAACCAATACTGTAAAGAGGAAAGGAAGCTAAGCTAAGATAAAAAGGTGAGTTGAGTTATATGCTTCTTGTTGTTAGATAGGCACATTGTAGTCTTAGGGGGTGAGTTTGAGCAGAGGCAACCTGCTCAGGAAATACAGCTGCAGTCATCAGTGCTGGCAGTAGGGTGAGGCATTGCTGTGGGGGCTTCAGATTTAGGCAAGTGCAAGGCATCACTGGATAGCCTTCTGCATTCTGCATACTCCAAACACATTAATATCTATTCCTAGCCAACACATCCATGAATAGGCCAAATTACTGCTCACACAGTAATGTCTGAGGTCACTGATGCTATTAATGCCCATGTCAACTCTACTATCGCTTCAGGTACTGTCCTGAGCTTCATAGCTGCATGAACAAAGTCTTCACTCCGAGTCATAGTCAACACTTCAAATTCCAGGAAGGAGTTACTGTGCTTATGTTTACTGAAATGATTGAACACAGAAAAAAAGCTAAGGAGTCATCATGACATCAACCGATGTTTCTATGTTCAGTTTATTAAAAGGAACTCTGTCCTCTGTTATTCAATAGGACTTGACATTGCCAAGATGGTGACTCCTCCTATCATTTACTGCTTCCTGGATATAGGTGTTATTGACTGCTCAAATAAGAAATATGGTATATTGTTTAAAGATATTCTTTAGTCTCAGGAAAAAAAAAGCATGATTCAGGACCAGGTGCTATACTTAAGCATGTGTACAATAAAGAAATTGCAAAAATAAGCACACTTTTTCTTGAATTGTTGCAAATATCAATGTGGGACCCAACTGCCTTGAAACCTTGCATATAAGAGGTTCCCAACCAGTGCATTACTTCCACAAAAACTTGGAAAATGCTCCTGTTTTAGCATTTATTGAATCTTCTGGTGAAAATTGGAATTCCCTCCTAAGAATTCTTGTTCACTAATGCATGAATAAGTGTTCTTTTCGATATAGAATGTTATAGTGTAGTCATCTCATAATCAGGTAGATAGTTGAACCAATGAGGTAACAGTTCTGATTCTAGTCAGAGCGTTAGCCTTTGTCATGAGTACATTAAGACAAAAGACAGCAATAGTACCTAAAGCAGTGTTATTTTAGGTGAATATGACCTTTGGAGTTCCTGTCTAGTGCTCACCTTCATCTATGAAGCACTAAGCCCATGAGTGCAGTGTAATAACCCTGGGATAGTTTATGTAACTCGATGGATAATTTCTTACAATTGATTAATTTGGAGCACTAGCAATATGTTTCCTGAGATGTGTGATCATGTTATAAGTTGCTTCAAACTTTGTATCCACTCTCTTATACTATTACACATATTTCTCCTACATGTGATCTCACCCCAGTACTGTCTTTTATATCTTTTGCTCTCCTTCCTCTATAATAGGTTAGCTTTGAGATCTATACCCAGGAGTTATGTTTATCTGTCAACCTTCACCTTCATATACACACACGAGATTTTCCAGACATACTGCTTAAAACTCTGCTCATTAGGAGAATTTTCATGTATTTTATTTGAAGGCCACTCATGATGGACGATCTAGTCCATCTATTATCCACATTGACTCCATTTTAAAGGGCTTACTTTTGAATGAAGACATATATTTTAAATATGATTTTATAAGACTCATCATATAGTAATTGAGTACTTATTATAATGACTGGTAATTATGAGTCTTAACCATGCCACTCCTACCTACAGTATCATATAGTACCAGCCCCGTTTGACCACAGTGTAGCACATCCACCACATGATAGATTGTTAGTATGTCTGCTTGATCTAATCCATTTGAGAATCTCAGAAGATTCAGCTAATAATAAAGGTTATGCACACTGTGATTCCTTGTAGCAGTTTTCTACCTTTATTAGGTCCCATCTACATAGTAGGTATTGTTCATTATTAGTTATTGTTATTGTTACTACTTCTCTAGGAAAGTAGGGAAATGAATTGTTAGTTTTAAAAAATCTGTATGTTACATACTTCATAAATACTTCCTAAGTCACATGCTAAATTGTATGACTGAAGGAGGAAGGCTACTTTTACTGTGCCCACGCCTGTCTACTGTGAAATGGTTACTTTTTGAGTTGTGTTGTAAATCATCTGGAGCATATCTCCTATGTGTAACATATGTTGTCTCTGGAAAGTGATGAATATCACCCGGCAGCATTATTCCTTTGTCATGACTGAATGTAATAGATTCAATAAATATTTCTAGATATTTTTATTATTTTATAATCCACAGTGTCCCCCACTCACTCCATCACCCAGTTTTTTAGTACACAACTTTTTCAGTTTTGTTTTGATGCTTGGCATAATAACTATGAACACTAAACACCAGGGCTACATAGTTGCTAATTGGCATCCTGCCTGTTAAAATGGCTATACAAGTGTATCAGTCCCACTTATCTTAGGTCATTATTTTTTCATGATTATAAGTATCAACTAGATCATATTATATCATTAATTAAAATCCTTGCTAGAATGTTAATTCATATCCTAGGACATTGCATTGATTTCTGTTAAACTTGGTGTCTGTGCTGCCTTGATTAAATGTTTGAAGAATTTGATTGTATACATGTTTTTCTGTCACATGACTTTATGTACTCATGAGCCAAGGAAACTTTTTTGAGTCAATACTTTTGCTTCACTATTAAACCTCTCTGAATCATTATGAAATTTAAGCTGAATACCAAGACAGCTTTCAAGAGAAAGAATAAGAAGATACTTTGATTTTTGAGATACGGACATTACCTTATAGTCTTGAAAGACTTTTAGCATCTGTTTGAAGAAACAGGCCATTTGGCAGATGTGAAATTCTTTGAAGAAAATGAAGAATCAAAAATGGCTGTGGACTTCTCCCAGGATTTCTACAAAATACTTTTCAGGTCCTTTTAAAGCTTCCCTGTAGTTAGCATAAAACCTTGACTCCATTTGAATATTTAGTGGTTGTCAAAATTCAACCATTCTGATCATCAGATCATTCCATGGACATCATGCTTCCTTGAGCTGACAACAGAAAGATATTATCACTGTGCTCACCAACTTTGGCCACTGCAGATAATTTAATGATTTGTTTCTAAGGAAGCAGTTATCTCCTTTTATAGACTCATACAGATATGGATTGCCAGAACGAGTTCATATGAAGCAGGCATGGAGATCCATGTTTTGGCACCAAATATGTATTTTGTATTAATAATTCTGAAGAAAAAGGGAGGGTGAAAAATTGTTCGTACAAGAGTAGAAACCAAACTGTGGCCCAAAAAATTACCACAGATAGTGATAGTGCATTTAAAACCAGTACTGCCTATTTCAAGGTTCAAAGGTAGGAGAATATCACTCTCATTATACTTGTGCTTCATTTGAAGAGGACTTGGTGATAAAGCAAAGCATTTGCTATCTATTCCTGTGGGTCTGATATGACTAATAAAAAAAATACCTTCTCTGTTTAGTTAAAATGTATAAGGAAAATCAAACTTGGAAAGAGAGCTCCTAGTGTAAGTGCACACACAGCTCTTGCAGAGAAAGTATTTGGTTCTTGGCACCCAGAGCAGGAAGCACAAAACTACCTGTAAACAGTTCTAGGGGATCCAAAGTCTCCTACTGTCCTCTCTTGGCACTACATTCACATATACATAAGCACACAGAGACCACAGACACACACACACACACACACACACACACACACACACACTTATACATAAATAAAAATAAAATCATAAAAAATCATAAACAAAATTTCTAATTCCACATTAAGCAAAAGTGTGAAGAGTATTTCTTATAGAAAACTTCTTCAATAGCAATTATAAACTTTGTGAGTCCCACGTGGAGAAAAAAATGCTCTAGAGCTCAAATAATTTCAGAAATGAAGGGGAAACAATATTTATTCTTCAAATCAGGCCATGGATGTCATACTTCGAATAAAGTAAAATTCAGTATAGCACCTGAAATTGAAAAGTAATTAAAAACTGTCTTTCATTAAATTTAGCTCTCTGGAATATATTAGAAGGTTGTGAGTTTTGCAGAACAATTTTAGGCAGCAACTTGGATTATAAAGCTAATTTACATCTAGCAACTTTTCAGTTGTAAAACTAATTTATAGTCAGCAATTTGGGTACATACCTGAAGATATAACTTTCCTTTTCAAATATTAAAATATATGTGACCATATTTATTTGAAATAAAATATCTCATAATGTGGCAAATGATTTATAGTGGAAATAAAAGTCAGCTTCAGTTCAGGCAATAAGGGCATAATGAATATAATTTTATCATCCTTGTGGGAATAAAATGTGCACAGTGGTTGTAATTTTAGATATCCTTCTATTCTGTAGCAGGTATTTGGATACACATTCAGCTTCTTCACAAATTAGAATAAATAAGCAAGTATAAATGGACTAAAAATGTAATCTATATAATCTCTCTCTCTCTCTCTCTCTCTCTCTATATATATATATATATAAGTGAACTATTTCAAAGAAGAAGATAAAATTGAAAGAAAATAAAAGGAATCAATGTGATACATAGATTTATTAGTTCTTTTCTTTTTTTCTGTGATTTAATACCTAACAAGGAACAAGTTAAGGGAAAGAAAGAAAGCATCATGGGAAAAGAGCATTACAGCTTACAGCCATGCTAATAAGAACATGGGATGTTGTTTCAAATCTCTCTGGGTCAGGAAATTGAAATGGGACAGAAAGAGAGTGGGTTGGTTGTATGAAATTCAGTGCCATCTGTCTAAAGATTGACTTTCTTCAGCTAAGCTCCATGTCTGGAAAGTTCCACAAACAACTAAAACACTACTACCAGCTGAAGACCAAGTGTTCAATGATATCAAAATATGGGTAATATTTTAAATACAAATAATATTCTGCTCCTGAATGCTACAGGTATAATGGCATCTATTGTAAAATGGTTGCTGTCTATATTTTAAAAGTCTGAGTCTTAGAGTTTCAATTCTGTTTAAAAGTCAAAATTTTATAGATTAGCAAGAAAACCCAGCAGACAAAGGTAAATAGAGTTGGATCTCCTTGACCCCAGTACTAGAATGAGAGAGTTGACTTCTCCATCTATTCATCTGACATGCATATGCATGCTGTGGTGCACTCTCTCTCTGTATCTGTCTCTGTCTCTCTCTGTCTCTGTCTCTCTCTCTCACACACACACATCACACATACACACAGTACAAATATACACAAAGCACACACATGCAGAGTATACACACAAAGTACACACGCAAATAAATATTTGAAACTTTTCTTTAAAAATCTACAGTGTTCTTTGAAAATCTATGCAAATACACAGCTTAGAGTCTCTATAAGCCTAAATCATGTTTCATATGTCTAATATACAATGACACAGAGTAAATAGGCTCACACTAAAAGAGGAGAATGAAAACTATAGGAAAGATTGAGCCACCATCCACTATAGTTATTTTCATGTTGCTATGGCAGACTTCTTGAAGAAAACAAGGAAACAAAGGATCTATTTGGCTCACAATATTTTGGCACAAATAAACATCGTGTGAAGTCATGCAACAAGACGTTGAGGCAGCTGGAGTAAGGAAGCAAAGAATGATGGATACCCATGGTCAGCTTGCTTTATCATGTCAGGTCAGTCAGTAGGAGAGTCCAGTGTATAAACAAATGTGTCTGGCATTCATCATTGACCTTGTAACCTCATAAAAGCATCAAGAGATTCTCACACATTTATGCTGTGAACTTTGTTCTTTTAAACAAGATCCTGAGCAGGTGACAAGAAATTGAGACTGTGACATAAAATAAAATTGAACTCTAGTAACATAAATAGTACACACTACAGTAATGTCTGACATCTAGAATGCATGATGACATCATCAGGTTTGGATGGGTTTGCTAACTCTCCTTTTCATTCCTGTGGTAACCATGGCCTCTCTCTTTGCACCATTCAGTGTATGTAACTTTCCTTGTTGAATATTAGCATTCCAGGCATTGGCAATATCTTGGTGTCTTCATTGTAACTTAAGCTTCACCATTACATCCATGAGCACAGTTGTCAGGAACACCCCCTACAATTTGTCTGTAGTTTTATGAAACCTAAGCAAAAGCTTCTTTGATCCTCTCAGTAGTTAGAATGCATGGTCACACAAAGAAAACAATATAGAAAATGCAAGTCAATCAAATCTAGAATCTGTCTTCCTTGTGTCACAAAGGATGCATCTGATCTTTCCTAGCTGAACCTGGGAAGATAGCCTTCTCCCAGAAGAAAATACTGAAGGTTCTCTGTTTTCAAGCATTCTCCTTTCAAATGACTTCATGTTGTTATCTCAATAAATGCAGCTATCAATCATTTGCTACAGCTGGAATATTATGTGTTTAAAAATTTCTCAACCAGCAACTAAGGAGGCTTAAAAAATGTATAGGGTTTTAGTTATTGCTGCAGCACACCTCATTTCTCAGGACCAAGTTTTTATGTTTGTTCCTATTACTGTTGCTGTGACTGAAGCCCCAACTAGAAGCATCTTACCTGTGTAAGGGTTTGTATTGGTCCGCAACTAGAAGGTACTCTTCCTACTGGTACAGTAGCCATCGTGGTGTGAACAACTGGAAACTGTGATGCCAACAATGTAAAACTGCCTGCTCATATTGTGGTGAACTAGAAATCAGATTGAACAAAATGTGGATGTGGAAACTTCACACTATTTCTTACAGTTGTTCCTCACACTCTAAACGTTCTACAAAACAATGCTACCAGATATGAACCATGTACTGGCAGACATGAATTTTTGAGTGACATTTTACTTTCAAAGCTCAACACATGATAAATATAGACAAAAGACTGTGTAAGTATTAATATATTAAAATAAAATCTAACTTTTATAAGCTAATTATAAAAATATACTCTAACCTTTGGTAATAGCATGTTAACTTTAGTAAATGAAATTTATTCCTCTTGAAAGTATTCTTTCTTCTTGATATATTCTTTGTTGAGAGATCATCTTATGTACTGTATGGATGTCTCACCCGTCAGTTAAAAAGTTTATGGCCTACAACTTAGGCAGAAAATAGAGGTGGGACAAATGGAGCTGAAAGAATTATTAGGGAGGAGACAGGAAAAGGAGCCCAAAGAAACATGAGGAGACAAACAGAATGATGCATGGTACCTGAGAACAGCTATCCAGCCACATGGTAAAATGTAGGTTATAATAAATGGGTATCTTTGGTTATGGTCTAGTAAGTGTAGAGCCTAGTTATATGCCCAAGGTATTTGTAAATATAATTTGAGTCTGACTTTTATATCTGGGAGCATGGGGCTGGGAGCCAAAACTGGGACTTAACTATAACAATTCATGACATGGAAAGTATAAAATTTTATGTCAAGTATCCAAAATAACTTAGAATAAACATTAGAGAGATTTAAACATGACTAGATGGTTTATATGGGAACATAGGAGCCTTCTAAGCATTTTGCCTTGTTTATATCTTGTAATGAAGATATGAGATTATAGTTACTTCTCTGAATACAAACAATTAGTTACCATAGATACTTGACCTAATTACTAGGCAAATTTAGGATGTAATATTTTTGATAAATCATACTTTATGTCATCCCTCTGAATGATTAGGTATCATTTATGTTGCATTCATGTATATAATGGGTCTATATACTTGAATCTGTAAAAATTACCCTGTGTACTTATAGGATCCTACCAGATTGCCATTACAATATATTCTGGTTTAAAATCTCAGTCAATGAAATATCTCATTTTTTTTTTTTTTACCTCTGCATAAAGTACTTGTTGGGCAGAAAAAAATTTTCTTTTAATTCTATCTCTCCACCATACATTCCTGAACAGCTGTCATTAAAAATAAAGCAAATAAAAAGTTTCTCTCTCTCTCTTTCTCTCTCTCACACACAAATATATATATATATATATACATACATTGATATTGATGTGGCACATGCATACTGGCAGGACTTGAGTATCAACAATACTTGCTTCTCATATATAGAAACAAATATAAAATTATCTTGCTCAAAAAATGACTTCATTAGCCAGCAAGGTGTGGCCAAGAAAGGAACTTTATAATAAGTTCATATGACATATGCAGAGGTCATTCCCCTGGGGTTACTTCTCTTTACTGTTGGGTCTTTCACACACTTGAGGCATGGGAGGGACAACTCCAGAATTCGCTGCTTATTTTGTACTTAATAAATATGTTGACTGTGTAAAACATAGCTTAGTTAACAAGGAAGGTGAGGGATGTGGAGGGACTGTCCCATAACATTAGTGGACTGTTCTATGACAACCCTTCTAATTTCATAGTAACTGGACCCTTTATTAAATCATTATTTTCCTAATAATCCTCACATTCTGCATGCTACAGCTCCGTTACTATTCACATTATTGAAGACAATTATGAATATTTCATCAGTCCAGGTCTCATGTAGCTTCACATCTTTATGCTCAGAGCTTGCTATCCAGGTCTCCTCACTTGCTTCACACATTTTCATGATACCATAATAAGTCTAAAATATTTCATATAACAACAAATAAATCTCCAAGTTCAGATGTTCTCTAAATCTTTGTCCTTGACTTCTCCTATTTACCCCAAGGTACACACTCCTCTGTGTGGATGAATGTTAAAAATATCTATCACCACCTTAGAATATTCTTCAAAGTCTGAATTTTTAATAGCTTCCTTGTGAGTAAAACACTCCATTTGCTTAATATTCCTTGATATCTCTAGACTTTGTTTAAGAAGGTGTTTTTACTACCCTTTTGCTTCTGTAGGAACCATTCTGTGTCTTCTCATATGGTGAAGTAATATTCCTTTGTGTTTTGCTCATGTATTGTAAAAGTTTCGTAGAATTTTCCAGTGTTTTCTTTGCTCCCCTAGTGAGCAGAAAGATGTGACAAATTTAGCCAATTAGTCTCTTCCCCATAAATTTTAAGCTGCAGTACTCTCCTATTCTCCAACTTATCTTTGTATTCAAAATAATAGTGCACCAATGCCTGTAATTTTCTATTCAGTGTGTGTGTGTGTGTATGTGTGTGTGTGTGTGACTAAAATAAATAGAAAATAGGGAAGAAATATATACATGGAATCCATGATACATTAAAGAATAGTTTTGCAGTAAAGTCACATTAAGGGTGTACAATTATGTTACTTGCATGAAAAATAGACCAACAGATAAGAGAAAATTGGAATGTAGGCTGAATAAGAAGTCCTAGGAAGAGTAAGATAGAGGTTTTGGCAGAAGCAAATGCAGCAGGTTTTTAATGTGAATGTGGCTCAGCTCATCTAAAGTACAATGAGTCAGCTGTTTGTCACAGAGCAATCAGCAGACAAGATGGTGGAGTGATTTCCCAAGGCTACTACTTAATAAAGGATGGCTAAATGAATTGACCAATTTGTGCTCTACATGCAAGTGTGTAGGCAGATACTATAAAACATCAGCATTAAATAGAAGCTCTAAAAGCTGAATTGTCAGTAAGCATACTGAAAGTAAAAAAGAAAAGATACTTTCAGTATCATGAAATATAAAGATTTTATCCATTCATATCATAGGCATTGTGTCCATTTAAGTAAATTAAATATGCATTACTATGCAATATGTGCTTTTATGTAACAGTTAATTTATAATGATAAAAACAGTTAAAATCCCATGAATGTATTAATAAAATTATAAGAATAATACCACCATACCTCATTTAGCTATTGCCTTGCTTACTGTTGGAAAAATTTATACATAATAAATGATTCAAAGTGATTATCACTCATACAAAAAAAAACCTTTATTAATTACAGACAAAAATCAGGTCAATAAAATGTCTAAGAATGTTCTAAGAAGTATTCTTCAAATGAAGTAAATACAATCTCACAAGTGCCTCATTAAGCTTGTCATATTCCAGTAACATAAAAATCACAAAGGAACTCAAAAATATAAATAGTGATGAATGCAGTATTGACCAGATCTTGGAATGTCAACAACTGTCTACATAAATAGTGAGCATCCAGAAATATTAGGGGAAATGGAGTTATATTTAATACACTAATAGAAAATAGAATGCATCAATAATAGATCTTGAGTCACTGCAGCATTCCCTGTCTGTACTTATAGGAGTGTACAAGCTTGTGCTTTCAATCTATGGCAACACCGTTGATGACTGAGGGCTTATAGACCCTACTGAGGACAAGATATCCTCCTGTGAGAGCCTGAAGGACCATATAGCCCAAGCATTGGACTTCTGCCATGAAGAAATTGTCCTCTTGATCAAAGAGGGTCAAAGGGTCCTGATTGTGACCATGGCAACAACCTTAGGGCAACATGAAGCATCTGGAGAGTCTCTCAGAAGAGGCCACATAGTTGATTGCTGAATCTATCTCCTGGCATTCCCATTGTTTGTGACAAAAACTTGAAGCCATCAAGCCCATGAAGTTCCTGGGAGATGAAGAGACCGTGTGAAAAGCCATGTAGCTTTGGCTGCTCAGGGCAAGGTGAAAAGCTGAAGCAAGCAGGTAGACTCCTGCCCCATGGACATCTTCCCTGCCTATTCTTGCCTCCTTCATCCTTCCACAATGTCCGTCACACCGACTATATCTTTAGGGTCTTAGGTTTAAGTTGCTGCTGCAGTCAAAGACTAATGGCTGTCACTTTTATTTTAGGCTTTTATCCCTTGCACTCACTTCCTTCAAAGAATCTAGTCTGAATAACCCAGGGTTCAGGTTCTTGGTCCATATCCAGAAGTGGTTCCTCTGACCAGGATAATTAAGAGGTAGTAATTATAATTTTCCTCAGTCCTTTGTTTGGTTTCTGTTTCCTGAGGAAGTACACATAGTGGCAATGAAGGTGGGGCAGCAGAGCAGGAAGCAGAGACATGGAGCATCAATAGCAAATATCAAGCTGAGTGGAAAAAATGGAGGTATGGTGAGGCTATACATCCTTAAAGCTTACGCACTTGTATGAACTCTCTCTAGCAAGGGTATACCTCTTAACGGTTCCATAACACATCATCACCTGGGGACCAAGATTTGAAATGCCAGCATATGGGGGGTATTCCTCATTCAAACCATCACTCGATGATAAAAGAAGAGAAAATGGGTATAAACAGTTGTACTCTGAGAGCAAATAAAGGATATATTGTGGAGAAAAAGATGAGCAGATCAGGAGGGGAGCAAAGATTCAGTTGCCCAGGGAGATCAACAAATTATGGTGTTATTTCAGCAATATGCCTGGAGACAATTTTCAAATCTGAGGGGATAATATTTATTATTATTTGTAGCCTGTTTGGCTTTTGTTTTGTTAGCCCTGGGCTGCAGTAATAAATCTCATCTATTGTTTTCAGTTCACCTATTTAATTTTGTTAGTATTTTGTCTGTTACAGCCACTATCACTTGTAGAGGAATTTTGATCCAGCAACATGGCTTCTCTGGCAAGAGATCATATCCAAAGACCTAGGTCTGTGATTCAGCTGGGAAGCAGACACACTACACACTTTTATTCTCTATGTCTAGAATATAGACAGACCTCTAGTATACACCTTTAAGGAAAAAAATTCCTTTGAAGAAGAAACAACCATGTTTGAAAGGTACATCGAGTTGAACAGCACTCAAAGTGATGAACCAGAGAAAAATTTCCCAGAAGGAGTCAGAGAATAAGCCCAATTCTCATTTGAACAGAATTGGAAAGAGAAACCTTTTAAGAATGGTACCGGGAGAGTGCAGTGCAGTAGAGTTGAGTTCATTCATGAGTTTTTGCCATTCAGTGAGGTCAACAGAGGCAGCTGAAAACAAAGAACAAGAAGGATTCAAAATATTAAAACAAATTTCTAGAGTTAGTTTGAGGCCAAGAACTGCAATTCAGTGAGAAGCCATCCACAGACGCCAGATTGAATCAGTCAGCGTGGTGAATAGTTGGAGTTGAACAGCTGGGTTAAACCATCTAGCCAGAGTGCAGAACAGCCTAGAATGGTTGACCTTATTCATCAGTAAGCCAGAGATGACAATTACACCTGGCAAATAAAAGATTCATTTGCAGTCATTAGTATAGCTTTCCCTTCAGAATTAGTTACAAGAGACTTCATTTTTATCACCTGCTGCAAGGCCATTACTACTTTGATTTCACCTAGCTATGAAGGACCAATACTTGAAAATAAGTTATAAGCAGCTTAGGATTTACTGTGAAGCATTTAAAATTTGGCTGTTTGAAACTTTACTTGAAAAAATTATTTTTTAATACTGTTTACTCTGATTACTATTTCTCCCTCCCCATCTTCTCTAAAGACCTCCCCATTTTCCTCCCACCGAATTTATTTATTTATTTATTCCCCTCCACACCCATTTATTTATTTACTTATTTATTTATATTTTTTTTCAATTTACATCTCGATTACAGCCCCCTTCTCCCAGTCCCACCGTCACATACCTCACCCCCATTAAATATTCACTCCCCAGAGAATGGGAAGCACCCCCATCCATACCAACGTGGGATAGCACATTAAGTTACAGCAGGATTAAGCCCATGCATTTCCACTGAGGTCAGATGTGGCAGCACAACTAGGGGAAGGAGACCCAATGGCAAGCAACAGAGTTAGCGATAATGCCATTCCAATTGTTAGGGGACCTACATGAAGACCAAATGGCACATGTGCTATGAATGTCTAGGAGGTGTAGGCTCAACCTATGAATGTGTGGACCCAGGTTATTTGACTCTGTAGGTCTTTGGGTGACACACCCTTTCTTTTTATTTCTCACTGGCATTCAAAAAAGCATATGCTACTACTAAAACTACTACTACTATTACTTGTATTAGTATTGATAACAATAATAATAATAATAATCAGTAAATAAAATAAAAACAAAATGGTAAGAA
>JADRCH010000241.1:4421504-4507744 GCA_019843965.1 Rhynchomys soricoides
AGAGAGAGAGAGAGAGAGAGAGAGAGAGAGAGAGAGAGAGAGAGAGAAATACAGGCTGGGCTGGTCATGGAGGGTATGGGGAGAGAAGGGACAGAGAGCGTAAGAAGGTAAGTGAGCAGAGCAGGAGAGCAAGAGAGTGAGGAAGGGGTAAGCAGCCCCTTTTATACTGAGTCAGGCACACTTGGCTGTTGCCAGGTTAACTGTGGGGCAGAGCCTAGAAGAAATTCTAACAAGTATACTATTTTTAACTGCTTTAATTCCATAAATGTTTAGATTACACCTATCTCACTTGTGTTGTGCTGCAAACAGATATAAATAAAAACAGCGGATTGAAAACAAAGAAAATAAAATGTATAATGACAACGAAAAACACATATGTCATTTAAAATGTATCACCTATTATGTATCTGTAATGATTTTTATTAAATCAAAAATTTCAATTCAAATTTGGATTACTGGAATAGTAATACAACAAGGAAGATATTCATTCTGAATTGTGATCTCATTATTTTTCAAAATAATAAATTCATGATGGATGTGGAGCTAGAGGTATCATGAAACTAAAATTTCCAATATTTTTATTCTGTAATATCCTAGCTACTTGAAGTATTTGATCATAAAACTCTCTGTGATACATGAACAAGAAGCTACTGGGATTTCTATGCCATGGATGCAGGGAAGAAATTGTTTAAAAAGAAGTATTAGAATGACTTTGTATCTTTAGTTTTGTTACAATTTAATTACAGAAGGATGACAAATGCACACAAGATAATTAGCAAGTAATGAAAAACAGTATGAGTTTACATGATAAATGTGGAACCAACATTTAGTTTAAGAGTACTACTCTAATTAATCTCAAACCACGAATATAATCAAGCCTGGAGGAAAAGCAAGCAGCAAGTGACCAAAAAAGATTGGGTAAACGTTCCGATTATGGTGTTCCCTCTAAATGGTTCCTGATTATAACTTTCTGCCTGCTGTTTTTAAGTGTCGGCATCCATTTCCTCAGTCCTGATGCTACTGTAATTACTATTATTCTTCTAGGCACCATTTTGTTCTGAGTGTTCAGACTGAATTTTATTCTTCTGTTTATGGAATATTTTATTTGCTCCAAGGTAGTAAAGAAAGGATTCATTACTGAAAAGAAACCATGTTCTCATTAGGTTCTCAGGATAACGATGCTTGGGTATTGTTCCTGTACTTGCATTCAATTAATCAGTCTCTACTTAGAGAGCAAAGCCTTCATTATCCTCATACAGTTGTAGAGAGTCCTATTATACAGTGACTGTGGAAAGAAATCCACATTTCCTTTCAGATATGAGGAAAATCCGGCAGCCTCTGGAGCTTTCTGTGATGAAGAAAAGGTATAGGGAATCTTCCGTTCATTTTTGCTTCATTAGGTGATAGATGGCTAATAGGTATCATAACATTTGCCTCTGTGGAAAGGAGATAAGATATCTATGACAGTATGTAAATTAGTGGAATTCTTTAGAAACTATTATACAGCAGCTGTCTTTACTTCAGGCAGTCTCCCTGCACACTGTATCATTTAGAGTTCAGCAGTTCTCAACCTGTGGGTCGAGACCCCTAAAGAGGTCGCATATCAGATGTCCTGCACATCAGGCACTTACATTATGTTTCATAACAATATTAAGCTTATGTTTATGAAGTAGCAAGTAAATAATTTTATGGTTGGGGTCTCTACAACATGAGAAACAGTATTAAAAGGTCTCACCATTAGGAAGGTTGAGAACGACTGCTTTAGATTTACTGAAGCCCTGGAATTTAAGAACAAGAGGCAATCCTATTTATAATTTTGCCTGATATAACATCTTTTGGTAATGCTCATTATTTTATGTATTTATATTCCAAATGGTTGCCCCCTTCCAGAGTTCTTCACCCTTTCTCATCTCCCCTTTGTCTCTGAGAGTGTGTCACCTCTCACTCCAGCAGGCATCCCCCTTCTCTGGAGCATCAAATACCTACAGGATTAGATCCATCCTCTCTGACTGAAACTGGACAAGGCAGTCCTCTGTTACATAGGTACACAGGGGCCATGGACTGGCTCATGTATACTTTTTAATTGGTAGCTTAATCTCTGGGAACTCCCAGGGGTCCTGGGTAGTTGGCAGTGTTGGTCTCCCTATGGAGTTGCCACCCCCTTCAGCTCCTTTAATCCTTCACCTAAGTCTTCCAAAGAGATCCCCAAATTCAGTCCAATGGTTGGGTGTAAGTATCTGCATCTGTCTCAGTCAGCTGCTGGTAGAGCCTCTCAGAAGACAGCCATGCTAGGCTCCTGTTTACAAACACAACATAGCATCAGTAATAGTGTTAGGGTTTGGTACTCACCCATGGTATGGATCCCATGCTGGGCCAGGCATTGGATGGCCTTTCCTTCAGTCTCTGCTCTATTTTTATTCCTGTATTTCTTTATACAGCAATAATTCAGTGTCAACACTGCAAAAGAAAAGAATATGCCTTCTCAGCTTCTCCAAAATTGACCATAAAATTTGATTCAAAACAAGCTTCAACAATCACAAGAAGATTAAAATAATCGCATGTATTCTATCAGATCATCATGGACTAAGTCTGGATTTCAATAACTACAAAAACAACAGAAAGCCCACATAGTCATGGAAACTGAACAACTCTCTATTCAATGATACTTTTGGTCACAGATGAAATAAAGAAATAAAGACTTTCTAGAATTCAATGAAAATGAAGTCATGGCATACCCAAACTTATGGGACACAATGAAAGCAGTGTTAAGAGGAAAATTCATACCACTAACTGCCTTCATAAAGAAATTGGAGCAATCCTATACTAGCAATTTAACAGGACACATGAAAGCTCTAGACTAAAAAGCAGCAAGCATACCCAAGAAGAGTAGATGGCAAGAAATAGCCAAATTCAGGGCTGATATAATATCTCAGTCACTGCTTAATTTACATTTGCCATTTTTGTTGCTTATTTATTTGTCTAGGGAAAATTATATGGGGCAGGGGAAGTATGTATTTAGTCACTTGGTAGTATAGCTTTATATTGAAGTATTACTAGCTAATTTAAGCCACATGGGTCTTTATATCTTGATCTGGGCTTATATAAACCATTAAAAGAAAACTTAAATATTCTTCAATACATATTATATTTCTATACAATAAACAAATATTGAATAGAATACATTAAGATCCTTGTTCTACTTGATAAAAATGGACACCTTACCATTTTAGGATCATATTTTTCTATAATGTTATATTTTATTATAATATCATTTATTTATGGATGGGGTTTCTATATTTTATTGTGATATAAAATAAAAATAAATTTTAAAAAAGCAGAATCCAAACATTAAAAGATTGACATATTTCACTGGCCTTGGATATATGATTTCAGTGTTTCTTTTGTGTACATATTTGCATCATGCTTATTTATTGGGTTGTATCTCTATATGATTACATGATTCCAGGAATGGGATACACTACTTTATTTGCATTTACAGAGTTGGTCTACTCTCTTCTTTGCACTGGAGTACAGGAAGGAGCTGGCCTTGTTCATGATTCAATTCTCAGGTCTACACTATAGAACCTGTTGCGTCCTGTTCCAGTGACCTCTAACTGCTCATTATTTCCTACCCAGCTTTCCCTTCATTAGATCTTAACCAAACTTCAGTAAATACAAGTATATTTTAGTTTCTCCTCTGACCATATAATTCCCCATAAATGCCTTCACACATCAACAATCATTTCACTTGCTTCTCTAGTCTGTAATCTGTTCACCTGGTTTCAGCATCTCTATTAATATTCTGGATCTACTAGTCCTGCAAAGTGTTTTTTGTTTTTTTGTTTGTTTATTTGTTTGTTTTTCATCTGTGTTTATTAGAATCATGCCAGCGAATTCAATGGGTACTTATTGAATTCCCATGAAGATTTCACATAACCACATGTATTGTTAGGAGCAAGGTGAAGAAAGATATTCTAAGCACTACTATTTTATTTTCAAACTCAGTTTAATTATAGGGTGAAACTAAACGTGAGGTTTTAGGCCCTAGGGAATCTGGAAACTTCTCAATAGCTGAATAGCTTTTGTTGTAAGAAAACAGTTGTTTGAGTCCAGCCATCTCAGGGAAAATTTATAAGGAGACAGTTGTCTGAGACCAGCCACGTCAGGGACAGTTTATAAAGAAACTGTTGTCCAAGTCCAGACATCTCAAGGACAACTTCTCCATATGATTGGCAAGGTCAAACAAGTTCATGTTCTCAGGCCCAGAGATCAACTCCAATCCTAACATTTCTCAACCTCTTATGTCAAAATATGATTGGGCAATGCTATAGCTCACCCTGCTCCCAGTTGCTCTAAGGTTTTATCCTTTAGATAAGCTGTATAATGTCCCTTCGGGTTGTAGTTAAGCTCTGATTTCTATTCTGTGGCTCTGAGTGGTCAGTAGTAGCTTCATTAAAATAATTTTTGTCATCTGTATTGACCTGGTATTTGAATTATGTTGAACATAGGTTATACTGAAGCATACCCTATAGCAGTATGTCAAAGCATTCTTTGTTTTCTTGAAAGATGTTGCTGAGCAAACACTACTGGTAGAAATAAAATTTTGTGAGACAACATTTGAATGAGATTCTAAGCATATGGTTGAGTTCTTTGTGTTTGTTTGCTGTTAAAGTTATTTATTCCTTTGAGTAACTGTTTACTTTTCCCCCCCTGACCTGGTGGAGCTGAAGTTCTGTCTCTACTTTGTATCATGTTGGCAAGGAATAATAAATAGCACATTGACATGGGGGACTCACAGTGTCAAATGAAATGTGTTAACTTGAAAATAAGAGATAGAAGACCAACATAATGTTTGGAATCTTGATCAGGGCCAGTTAAGGTATGAATTTATGAATATTTAAAACACAAGTCAGTAAGAAAGTACACTACTCATTATCTTTGTGCCAAATTCACAAAAAAATCATTTCAATTGAAGGTTTTAATACATTGACATTAGTCTTACTTAAAATATATAACAGTAACATAGATGACTTTAATTTTTGCTAAAAAGTAGAATTTTAAAAATTAAATTAATGCCTGTAGTAAGTTACCCATGTTAATTTACTGAAAATTTTTTCTAATTATGTTTGTGAATATTATTTAAAGCAGAAAAATTGGAGCATATCATATTAATTTGTAATAGGTGACAATTATACTGTGTAATTTTTTACATATCAAAGTATCAAATTTGTTGAAAATGTAGACATAATCCCATGTAGATAGTGATTTGATTTTTAACAGAAAATCCAAAACTAAACACTGAAGAAAAGATGGCATCTTCACAAATGGTGACAGTCAAACCTTACCACTTTTTGTAGAAGAATTAAAATACAATCATTTATTTCATACTGCAAAATCTCAATTGGCAATGGATCAAGGATCCAAGCATAAGACCAGCAACTAGGGATATATAAGCTGAGTAAATCCTCCCCCCCGCCCCCCAGTTTGTCTTTGGTCATATTGTTTCATCAATAGAGTAGTAAGGATAAAAGAGACTTGCCTTGGGAGCACAGGCTAAAGATATAAATGTGGGGAAGAACAACTGACACTAAAAACCTTTTGGAAAAATAACACTGATATATATCATTGTAGAAATTTCCTATAATACAAAAGTATAAATCCAAATGGATTTAACACATAATCAGGAAGAAAATGCCCCAACCAGATAATTTATGCTCACAAGTAAAACCTCCAATGGCAGAAATGGATTATATTTTCATGAATGGTTGACTACAAGGGAACATTGTCTTCAGGATACAACAGTACTAATACAAATACTACCTTCCAGAGACTGTGCCAGCACACATAAGACATGTTCAAGTTCAGAGAAGACAAGATCCAGCAAGAAGAAGAATGAGTGGATACAAAGACCCACTCATAACCAAGGAGCCATTTCCAATTGGTACCTACTGAGAAAGAGAAACTGATTTTCTCTAGTGGAGTGTCATTGGGTATATCAAGCAAATGCCTTGGTAGGCTCCATAGCCAGTATGTGAACTCTTTTTTGCTGTTGATATATTTGATTGTGTGTGTGTTGTTTTCTTCATTGTTATATCTAGACATATAACAGATATCAAGGAGTTTAGAATTTTCAAAATTGCATCAGGCTAATCTCAAGTACTTATGGAAGAGCAACAGATGAAGTCACATTAAAGAAATAGAACAAGGAAAGAATGGATATATGAAAAGTAAACCAAACAAGTAAACGATATGTAAACATTACTGTACTTTTACTTCACATGCACGTGAATTGTAGTAGAATAAGTGTTTCATATATCATTTAAAATAGAGTATTATTTCTATATAATGCCATGTAACTTAAACATTTGCATAAATTACACATGGATTATGTAGAGAATATTTAAAATAGATATCTGTTTTCCTGTGCTATGTCTTGCTTTTGACTGTGGCATAAAAATGGATAAATTTATTTCATATATCTATGTCTTTATCACTCATTCCTATTTTTATATTCCCATCTGTGTGTATGCACATGTCCATTCTTATGCATGTAGGGTTTGGAAAGGGGTGACAGGTTTCTCAGAGCAGGAGTTAGGGGCAGTTATGATCTTCTCAGTTTGAATGGAAAGACTAGCACTCAGGCCCTCTGTAAAAACCGGAAATTCTCTTAACCAAAATCAATCTTTGCAGCTTTATATATGCTTTAAGTGTAAAAATATATACCATGTGTCATGCAGAGGAAAATAAACACACACACACAAACACACACAAACACACACACACACAGTAAGTGGCTAACACATATAATTAAATCACATTGATGATAGTTATACTCTGAAATTAGAATTGCAGATATCAACCTGAAAAGCCTAGCCCTATCATTCAAAACTATTGTGACAGCACAGAGTCTTCCTATACTAAATCCATGAATTTTGGAAACTAATGTCATATTTTTATTATTATTATTTTTTTTGGCCTAGTAGAGAAAGATGAAAGAAGGTAAACACAAATGAAACTGCTGTCAAGCACTCATCAGGAAAAATGCACTCAAGAGGAAGCATTTGTATTTTCCTATATTTACTCAGACACAAGGGAGACACTTTGTAGAAATTAGAATGATATGTGGTGTCTTGAGATATCTCATAAAATGCTTAGGGTTGTAAAGATGCTTTTATAATAATTTCACTCAGAATTCACATTAAATATCTACATCCTGTCATTGGTTATTGAGTCTAAAATTCTGTTTGATAAATTCAAATATATTGAGGGAAACATATTTGCGAGATGAAATTATTATTAATATTTATAGCTGGCACTCTGTCATGTTTTCCAAGCTGAAGTTATAGCATATTTAGTTGTTGTGATAATAAATGTTCCAAGAAATAGAGCTATGTTTGTGAGTAAGGCTATTTTAGCTGACTTGAACATAGCTACTGAAATCTGTGCTTAGAGATTTCTTTCACTCTGAATATCACACATTTCCTGTGTAGGTAATGCATAAACAAACTATTCAAATCAAGGAGAAAGAAATCAGTGCATGACAGCAGAGCAATATCAGGATATAAACATTTAAAGTCAAAGCACACCATAACTTCTATTAAAATATTTTCAATTAAATCTGAATACAAATATAGGCTGTGCCATATATCTTAAATTTGTCTAAATCAATCTAAACCTTTCATATATAATATATATTATATATATATATGCATATATATAATTTGAAAATAATTTAAAGAAAATAATCATTGGCATTTTACAGTATTATAATTAAAATAATTATAGATGTCATCTTTTGGTTTGGCAAAAAATGATTACTGTATTCTTATGAACACTAATGAACACAATTTCTCAAATTGTGCTTTGTTTAGAAGGGTCACAGTGCCTAATATTTAGATTTCAAATAACAAACCCTTTCTTTAATGTTATTGTGTGATCCTTGTAGAGGCTGTGGTGGTGTTCAATACAGGACTTCCTGTATAGCTCAGACTGGCTTTGAACCTGTGGTGAACCTTTCGTCTCAGCTGCTTGAATGCTAGGAATTTAGATGTTCTTCAGCCTTACTTGTTATACACATTCTTTTGAAACTGTCCAATACTTCCTTTTAATATAGATTTTTTAATTCCAACACCAGCTAAGTCAGCATTCACTATTTATAAATAAAGAACGACCTAGCTTAATTCTGAAGCTTAAGAAAACAATTCTGTTGTACATTGCAGTTTGGTACATTATATAAAAGAGTAAGCAGATGGCAATGTGCAGTAATTTTTATTTATTATTTGTTTTAGAATTTTAGATGTTTATGAAAGACTTGGATTGTTTCATTTAAATTGTTACTGAAATCATGAAAATACATTGTATTTAATAAACACAAGGAGAATTTTCCAAATGACATGTGTTAATCAAATATTTGGCACAAGGATTTCCAGTGCTACAGTAACAATTATTGCACAAATAACTGGTTTTGTAAATTAGAAACATGTCTGGTCTGATATTAGCATTTATAGTAATTCACTGGTATAGTTCATGAAAAATCTCTCTGAATAACAATATATGATATCAATTGCATGAGTATGATTTGCACATACACGAAAAAGAGAACAAAATAAAATAAAGAGGTTGAAGTAGCAGTGCAGTGTCTCCAGGAATAAGCTGAATAAGCTGACACTCCTAAACCTAAGCTTCTTCCAGTGCCCTAATCCATCCGTGTTCCGCTCGTGAGGTGTTCAGATTACAAACTTGAAGGTCTGTCAAGTCTTCTGGTCTGAAGACGAAAATCCTCTTTAATACTGTGTGCTAAAACCTTAATCCTCATTGCTATGATATTTGAGAATGGAGCCTTTAATTGTTATTATGTTTACTTGGAGTCAGAAGTGTTGAAGGAAAATGATTTTCACAGGGAAGGAAACAATGACTTCTCTTTGTCATCATCATCTCTCTCTGTGTGTCTCTGTCCCTGTCTGTCTCTCTGTCTCTGTCTCTCTCTCTCCCTCTGTGTGTGTGTGTGTGTGTTTTCACTATTTATCACTTCCTTACTTTTCTTCATTTCTCTTCTTGTTACCTTCTGTAATTTCTCCAATCTGTATACATAAAGAAAACACCTGAGGCATGGGCAGGTGATATCATAGGGGATAGCAGCCTCTTTCCACTAAGGAAAAGATATCTGTCTAAGAAATTAATATATATATATATATATATATATATATATATATATATATATATATATTAGCGAGTGTCAAGAAATTAATAGGTAAAAAATTAAGGAAGATAAATCCACCTAAATAATCACACACACACACACAATTAATTTAAAACTTGATATATCTATATCATCTATCTATCTATTTATCTAAACAATTAAAATGAATGCTAATTTATATTCAAAGTACTATAATAGGCCACCACATAATGAGGGCTACAAATAGAAGAGAAATAAAGGACAGGCAAAAATGACCTTCCCTACTCCATGTGCTTTGGCAACTCTACTATTTGTATAAAGTGAGGGGATTTGTAAATAGGAATGAGATAGGTCTCTGTGAAGGAGGTAACTCACTCAAAAGTATTATCAGAGAGACTTGCTTTGAAAGGACAACATGAAAGGCAAATCTAGAAGTGTATGGTATGAAAACACAAAAAAATATATATTTGTTAATATATTAGAAATAGAATGACATGATTGTATAAATGGAACTACTGTGAAAGAAGTAAGAATAGCATCAAACAGCTGACTTTGCAGCAAGTCTGGAGTACTTTTCAAGACTCTACTACCCCAATAAAACCAGCACAAACTAACCAACCTGAAGAATATTGGAATCTACAGGTAAGGTTACATCATAAACTCTGCCTCAGATAACAGTACTGAAAAGATAAATTTGGGACATTCTAAATTACGGTAGTTATTACAATAAAATAAGCATCAAAATTCTTAGATTTGAGCTTTGAAGAGATGCACCACTATGTAAGAACTCTTTGCTTAGTGGCCCAAGTTTTCATTACAAGCACCTGCAGGGTGGCCCACAGCATAATGGTAATCTGTAACACCAAGTCCAGATGGTTAATGCCATCGTGTGACCTATGTTGTAACCAGTTACGCACATTTATAGTGGGAAAACATACACATAAACTAAAATAAATTCTAAAATAATTTTTAAAATACATTTTACATTTCATATGGATGACAATGATAAATATATTGTATGTACAAACCTTGTATGTGTGTGTGATAAGTTAATAATTAGAATATATAATTCTTACATTAGAATCGGAATCAAAATTTAGGGAAGATGTCAGGTATTCAACCTAGTGCTGAGTTTTTGGGCTGTATTCTGCTAGTTTGCATTATTATTTACCTTCTGGAAACAGGTGTCATAGAGAAAATGCTGGCTCCTGATAATATGGACAGAACACCCCCTTCCACAGCATATTTTTGTAGTTTGTTGCAGGAGTTCAATTTGTTATATGGAACCTTGACCTGTGTAATTTATAGTGAATTTACAGTGACATTGAAGCTTAAATCTTCAGCTTACATTCAAACCTTTCCTCAGAAGAATTGTTCCAGGTGATTGAAATACTTGATAAAAAAATACAGCAAGTTTTGGTCATAAAGCTATTACCACCCTTGTCAGTTTTACCACCAATCAATCAGATGGGGCTTTGTTGTGCTGGTGAAAACCTCTGAAGCAGTGCTTCGCAACCTTCCCAATGCTTTATTACAATCCCTTGATTACAATTCCTTATGCTCTGGCGATCACAACCATAGAAATATTATTATTATTTTTGCTAATTCACAACTGGTGTTTATTACTGTTATGAATTGCAGTGTAAGTATTTGTGTTTTCTGCTGGTCTTAGGCAAGCCCTGTGAATTCGTCTTTGACTCCCAAGGGGCCACAATCCCCAGATTGAGAATCTCTGCTCCTAACTTATCCCTATCAGTATATGTCTCGCTATGGTATCTACCATGGGAAGGCAGGGCAAATCTACAATTATTTAAATATCTCTTTTTGTAAGTAAAGAGTTCAGGTCCCACTGTTGTTGAAGGGCCCAATGCTATCCATATTCATCATGCTTCTCCTCTGTTGAATGGTGGGCAATGGATGCAACCCTGAGTTGGCAGATTTGGCATTAGCAGCACAGTTGCTGTATTAGGGATATTGATAGTCACACTGTACTGAAGAATCATAATGGTTCCCATTGCCACTCTCTTTCCATGGGCTTCTTGAGCATGCATTGATATTGGTTCTTAAAATATGAAGCTATACAGACATGGAATACTTATTTCTGTTATATTCAATACTACCGTAACTGAATTCATGACATATGTAACTCAACCCTCAGAGGGCCAGACCAATAGAGGAATCTTTTTGTTATATTTCTTACATGTGACTATAACCAGTTGATCAGTGTTTAGCTGTTGCTTATGAACAAGTTGGAACCACCCTTCAGACTGCATTTCTTCAGACATGGAGGGTACCCTGTTTATGATACAAATGAACAGTTTGTGTGTGTGTGTGTGAGAGAGAGAGAGAGAGAGCTGTATTATCTGAAACATTTTCCACTAGATGTTCTTTAGTATTGTGTTCTATGACTTTCCTTCGGTTGGGCCCATTAGCACATCTTATTGCTCTGAGTATGCTAGAAAAAGCTGCTATCAAGTATGTCTGTTCTTTGTTCATTGATCATTGGAAAAAAGAAATAAGTGGAGAGATTATGGATGTTTATTGAGATGACATGAGCCATGTGAACAGACCCGGAGCAGATTCAAAGTGATTCTGTTTCATTTTCAAGCATACTTATGATTACCTTTCCAGTTTCATTTAAAATTAATCATGGAATGACATTTCTGGATGTCAAAATGTAATGTTTCATCCAAAACTATGTTTGTTTATATAGGGTCCCTTTGTGCTAAAGTTGTCTTCATTTTGAGCTAACTTAAGTGTCATAAAACTTTAAATGGCATTAAACCTGAAGATAAATGTAAAGAGGAAGAGGCTGTTAAGTGTCTTGACATCAACCTTTACTGGGATTTCCATTGCCCTGTTATTAACTCCTGGAGACAATATGAAAAGCAGTCAGAGTATGTAGATAATTTAGGTCTATTTCCAAGTGGATCAGCAGAGAAGAATGGATCAGAAAATGTTAATGTTACTAAGTCTAATTATTAATACCATAAAATGTATCAGAAAGTTCAAGGAATAGACTATGTGCCTGGTGTAGTAGACTATGCATCCATTACAATGAACGAGTAAAAGAAAACCAAACATTAAATGTACAGTATTCCTCATCAGCAAAAAAGTTATGCATAGTTCATAAATCAGTATTTATTTTATGATTCAGAGACTGGAAGAAGAATCTTAATTCATAGTAAAGGGTGAGTTAAAAAATTGGTGGAAATGGCATGTGAATCACAGGACTGAGTCACAGCAGAAAAACTGAGCATGAGAGAGAAGTGAGCAGAGCTGGTGCTGAGAAGCCTTAAACTAGAACTTAGTCTCATTTCTAAGAATGGAGAGACCCTAACAAATAACAGCAACTTTGAACATAATACCATGAATTTAGACACATAAATATGTTCGCTATGTCAGTTTATCTAAAGAGGTAATTCTTTTAAAACATGGTGGGCTTAGTAGATTTAACAATGAATAGTTGAATTTCCAAGGCCATGGCTCAGTGGTTAGATTATGAGTAGTCACTGCTTTCAGAGGTCCTGGGTTCAAGTCCCAGTGTCTACTTGCCAGTTCATCCCTCTAACTCCAGTTCCATAGGTTACAATGCCTTCCTCTGGTCTCTGGAAACACTAGTCATGTGTGTGGAGCATACCCATACATTTAAGCAGAATGCCCATATACATAAAATTAAAAAAATTAAAATTACATAGAGAGTACATGATATTACAAAAGACATGTGGGCAGTATAGGAAAAATTGGAGGGAACTGATTATATTCATGTATGAAAATCTCAAATAATGATTTAAAAAATCATTATTTTTGTAAATATAGTTGAGTTACTACAATGACTTTTAATTTATCACATGGAGCACAATGTCAGAAAATAAGGCAATGTGCTGAAATATGACTGAGGAGAATAAACTGAGGATTAAGAATCTTATACATTAAGAAGTTGTGATTAATGAAGAGACAATATTCTCATTCTTCAGGAAGAAAATGGCAGGTGAATAGCATGTTCACACTTCCTCTCCAAAACTCAAGTAATAAGAAAATGCAGCCACCTCCAAGACAGATTATCAAAATGAATCTGGCAATGATAAATGGGGGAAAGTTCTGGTTATATAGAAGAACTCGCTTCATTCATTGGAATGATAGTTTCAAAATAAAATAAATACACTCACACAGTGATATAAATAAACATATAATATGTGCTAAAAGACACAATAGAATTTGACAACAATGTAATTTGTAAAATCTCAATATGTAGCCAAGTTAAATGCCATTCATATCATGTCATACAAACAATCCATGCAAGTATTTAGAGAATAAGAAAATGAGTTTATGTAAATATATATTTAGTATAATGTCATAATATTGTTATCATTATTATTATGTGTGTCTGTGAATGCACAATGCTTAGGGGAGGAATTGTGTGTGTGATGGTACTCTTGTAGAAGGAAAGGGTCAACTCTGTGTCATCAATCATCTCCCTGTTCACTTAGGTCCCACAGGATAAAAGTCAGGTCCTCAGGTTTGTGTGGCACTTGCTGACCCCATCATCCCATTAGAAATGCCTTAATAAAGCATATCTCTATAAATGATTTTAACACTGAATTTGCCATTTCATTTTCTTTATAAATATAAATAGTAACTTTTTAAAAGGATCATTGCAAATGCCATTTACAACATACTTTTAAAATTATATAATCAGTTTAATTATGTTCTACCATCTGCTATTCCAGACATATTTATGAGTAAGGAGATTTTCAAAGCAAATTTACCAACTGTAATCTTTCACATTAATTCACTTTAAACTTCTCTACCTTTCTTGCAATTTTCACAACATGTAACTATTCCCATTAGTTCCCATTATTATTACAAGAAATGATCACAAATTAGCGGTCATAAAACAAGCCATTATCTCAGAATTTGGGAATTCACATATCTAAATTTTTTTACAGGAGATTAAAATCAAAGAATAATCAAGTTCCTGTTAATTTTTTGGTGATCTAGAGTTCTAGCTGTCTCTCTCTGTGTGTGTGTGTGTGTGTGTGTGTGTGTGTGTGTGTGTATTGACAATCTTAAAATATCAGGAATCTTTTATAATTAAAGTTCAACTTTCCGCTTTGTAAGAATGCAGGAGTTTTTAGTGCTACAGGCTCTGTTTCAACACTGTTGTGTGTGCTCTGAAGACTCAGCATTCCAGATACTCATCGTCAAAAAAAAAAATTGATTTAGGAATTTTTTTTTTCTGATTTCACTATCTCACCCCAATGAAGTTTACTATGTGGTCCCTCTTGAGAATGAAAAAAGCAGAATCCATGATTTTTTAAAGACATACTGAGAAAAAAATAAAAAAGAAAGATTAAGTACAACTGTAGCTTCCTAATAGAGGAAGGAACTCCCAAGAGAGGAAAATACCATTTAACTCCTTTATTCTAGGAGTTATTATAGGATCATAGGATATACAAAGAGTGAAATAATCTTTACTGAGATTTCTGAGCTCTTAGAAGTTCAGGGAGCAAATGAATAAAGGGCCCACAAGCTCTGTACTAGTTGTCCTGCCCCAACCAGGAAGATGGAGATAATTTTGGGCTGCCCCCTCATGAGGGGTAACTCACCAGGTCTGCCTTCACCAGGTCTGCCTCTGTCTTTCATTATTTCCTTAGTCATGTTGACTATTGGCTAGTCATTATTCACTTGTCTGCCTGTGCTGTACTGTTACACTGCAGGTGCCTCAAGTCACACTAAGCTCCATTTTGTCCTCACAGTTGATTATCACAGATTAGCTGTGAGTGCTCTCCTTTAATCCAAGTTAACTCTTTTTTTCCACAGGTTGTTCTTAAGTATCTGCTGAAATAGAAAGAGGTGTTATTGCAATCTATCTGTTATAATCTGGTGCATTCAAAGGGGAAATAAGTAAAAAGAAATAGTGGATAGCCCATATTGCCCAGTGGAAAGTGTGGTTTGTCCTGCAAGCTAGCTAGCTTTACTGCCAGTACTGCATTTTGTTTGAGAATGGCCAATCTCATCAAATCCCTGTGGCCATTTCATGGACAATTGCAAGCTTACTGCTTCATGTACTTAGTGTTCTTGGTCTCTCCCCTGTAACATTTGTGAATAATTAGTAGCTGCGCCATGAGCCTTGCTACATGCTACACGCTGAAAGCTAGTTCTTGCCTACGTGCTAAGAAATTGAATTATAACTTTGTGTTCTCCTATTTGCATATTTTAATGCACTTTTGCTTGCTCTATTGATAAACTATGCCATGTATCACCAAAATTTTCCTAATCGTGCATCTTATTAGTAGATATAGCAAGAAGCTTGTGCCGGATACCAAGAAATATATTAGAATTTTTACAAATGAGTTGGGTTAGTAAAAACACACCCAGCCATTTGTCTACTGTTCACTGTTTCATATGTTTTTGTGTAAAAAGAATTGTTTCATATTATTCTTTCAATAATCAACTTTTTATTTGTGGATAATTTGTAGGATTTTTTTTTTCTTGTATAAAGAAGACTAGCTCAATTAAAGTACATCTTTAACTTGATCACTATGAATTTATATTCCATGATCATGATGAGCTCTTACAATAATTTATATATTTTATTGCAAAGTATTTAAAAGTTGTTACTTACAACTGTTCTTTTCTTGTCATTCTTTTTCAGAATAAAAGTGAACCGAATGTGTAATTTTAAAATTTCTGGCCATTATACTACATTTTTCTCTTATTTCTACTTGGTTTTCGTAGGTTGATTTATTTCTCTTTTTATGTTCTTTGCATACTTGATCTTAAAAGCTCCATATTTGATGAATAATTCCTTAGTGGAGTTTTTAAATTATCCCACCTGAGTTTTAATTTTCTCATCAGTCATGTAAGGCTTAAGTATGCTGTAGTGCCAGTCTTCCTTAAACCTCCTTGAAAGAGCATTAGTTGTTTTCATATTTTTCTGATGAAATGTCCTCAGAAAAGTGACTTAAGGGACATAAGCTGCAATTTGATTCAAAATTTGAGGTTTCAGGGCACCATAACAAAGAAGCTAAGTGCTACATTCTTGAAACCATTGGTTACACCACTGCTCATGGTCAAGAAGGCAATGCAGAGAATGCTTCTATTCTCCATCCCTTCTCATTTCATAAAGCCCATGATCCTTGCCTAAGGAATGGTGCCATCCACAGTAAGTTCACCTTCCTCCTTCAAATGATACAAAATAGATAATTCTCCATAGACGAGCCAAGAGATTTGTTTCCCATGTAATTCTAGATATTATCAGACGAAAACTGACAACACCAGAGCAAAGTGTATCATAAAAGAAGTCTTTTTTTTTTTTTTTTGTTTAAACTAATGTACTAACATCTTGTGGCTCTACTTCTACTTCCAATTAGAGAACTTTTTTTCTTTTATTGAACATTTTCTTTATTTACATTTCAAATGTTATCCCCTTTCCAGGTCTCCCCCCGGAAACCCCCTATTGCATCCCCCCTCCCCCTGCCTCTATAAGAGTGCTCCCCCACCTATCCACCCACTCCTGCTTTCCTTCACTGGCATTCACTTACACTGGAGCATTGAACACCCACAGGACCAAGGACCACTCCTACCATTGATGTCTAATAAGGCCATCCTCTGCCACATACTAGGGTAGAGATGTGGTCCTTTCATGGTCCCAGCTCTTTGGTTGGTGGTCCAGTCACCGGCAGCTCCAGAGGTGAATGGCTGAAAAGCGTCTAAAGAAATGTTCAACATCCTTAGTCATCATGGAGATACAAATCAAAACGACCCTGAGATTCCACCTCACACTAGTCAGAATGGCCAAGTTCAAAAATTCCAGTGACAGCAGATGCTGGCAAAGACGTGAAGAAAGAGGAACACTCCTCCATTAATGGTGGGATTACAAGCTGGTACAACCACTCTGAAAATCAGTCTGGCAGTTCCTCAGACAATTTGCATTTACACTGTGGAATACTACTCAGCTATTAAAAACAATGACTTCATTAAATTCACAGTCAAAAGGATGGAACTTGAAAATATCATCCTGAGCAAGGTAACACAGTCACAAAAGAACACACATGGTATGGGACTCACTAATAAGTGGGTATTAGCCCAAAAGCTTGGAACACCCAAGATACAATTCACAGACCATATGAAGCTCAAGAAGAAAGAAGACCAAAGTGTGGATGCTTTATTGCTTCTTAGAAGGGGAAACAAAATACTCACAGGAGGAAATACGGAGATAAAGTGTGGAGCAGAGACTCAAGGAAAGGCTATCTAGAGACTGCCCTACCTGGGTATCCATTCCATATACAGTCGCCAAACCTGGATGCTATTGTGGATGCCAGGAAGCGCTTGCTGACAGGAGCCTGATTATGGCTGTCTCCTGAGAGGCTTTGCTAGAGCCTGACAAATTCAGAGGCGAATGTTTGCAGCCAACCATTGGACTGAGCACTGGGTCCCAGTTGTAAGAGTTGGAGAAGGGACTGAAGGAGGTCAGGGGGATTGAAGCCCCGTGGGGGGAGCAACAGTTTCAACCAACTAGAGAATTTAAAACCTCAAGTTAGACTATAAACTGGATATGGAGAACAAAAGAATGACCAACTCTATTTTGGCTCTTTAATTCGCTAAGTTTTAAGCTCTTGTTAATACATATTCTTTTTATAAACTAAGGAGATATTTATATGTCATGTTCTTCGGCCATTTTATCCACCCTTCCTTATATTACCTTATCTCCCTTCTCTCCTCCAATTAATCCTTTTTACTTCCCAAATTCAACTGACATTAATTTTCAAGCTGGATTTGTTATGTGTGAGAAAACATAAGCTCTATTCACAGCTCATTAACCAGAGCAATCCAAACATGTAAAAGTGCTGTGTACATATTTGGGAAATACAGTTCATGCCCCCTTGTCTTCTGGGTCTGAACAGTCTTTATTAAAAATAGAATTGTCAACAAGTCCTTTAAATTTCTCTAGTAGACTGTTTCTCTTTTATCTTCGCTTTCAAATTCCTGCTGCTCTCTTCACCTCCACATTTGCAGCAGCCTCTGGTTTTGTATTTACTTCCCATCGCAATGCTCTATGAGGATGTTTCTCTGTGTTAATAATTTTCTCAAAATATGGTTATTATTATTATTATTATTATTATTATTATTTTATTCATTGACACTTTCACACATGTATATAATGAGCTTCTTTGTCTCACCATCTGTTAACCTCTTTCATACTCCTCTCTGCCCAGCAAGTCGACCGGCTTCCATGTCTCATTGGTATGTATTATCCGGTAAAAGTACTTGACTATCATTTTCTGTGTTCTGTCAGTAATTTGAACAGATATGAACATCTCTGTTCACTCGTTCTTTGTCTTTTTGTTTTGCTCTATTATTTGTGACTTTTTCACTTTCACGTGTCTGCACTGTTAGACAACATTTGGACAGAAATGGGAAAAGATGCTTAATCTGCTTCTAGGTCAAGGCTCTTTTCATTAATGTTATGTAACACTTTTCTTACTACAGTTCATCTAGAGCTAGACTGCCTTTTGTTTTTTACTAATAATTGATAGATAATTGATTCTTAATACTTTGGAGGTATTTCACAACTTCAACTTTCTGTTTTCAAGGACTAATTTGTTTTTAAATAATTGCATATGTAACTTAAGAAACGGCTGTTTTGTAAGTATAACTTATTGCTTCACCAAATTTCTCACTTTCACTATTGAGATAGCTCTGTTTTTTTCTCCATTTGAGCATTAATCTCAGAAGTTATACAATTTGCATATATTTCCCTCAAGTGATGATAAGAAAACTCTGTCCTTGTTTATAACCTTCAGGGGTCACAGCATATTAAAGTCATCTGTAAGTACAGTACTAGAAGAATTTAGATTGACATGATTTCATAAAATAAGTGAACATAACCCACAGCGTATTTATGAGTACCTATGATAATAAAAACTTGGAAAGCATTATAATGGGATATTTAGAAACATTGGTGAGATTACATATCAGCTGAATGACATATGAATATCTTTAAGTATTAAGTCCACTTTCCCAAATACTTTGGGACTATACAAATTGACTTCAAGACAATGTCATCTCTAACAATGTCAACTAACATGATTAACATATGGAAGCAAAAACTAATACTCTTCAAAGACACATTATAAAAATTATAATTAAATGTAATTTCAGATAGTTATATTATTTGCAATGAGAATTAAAATGTATGAGCAGTCAAACAAGTTTTCTTTGAAAAAAACCTAAAGTCCAAGTGAATAACTAATGAACTTTTCCAGCATTTCTATCTATCTTACATTTTCAATTAATATTCTTGTATCCTTGTTTTCTAAATTACTCAGTGGAAAAGTAAATTGATGGTATGAAATTAATTTCTACTTTTGAAAATCCATGTGGTTATGAATCACTGCACTTTGGCAGTGATTGAAAAATGACTGTATTAACAAAAATCATGTTCAACAGGCAAATAAACATCCTCACAAATACAAATCATGGTTGCTCATTTACCCATCATTAGCCATCATCTACTTAAGATGATGATGATAAACGAGCACAGAAGTGTGATCAGGAGCAGCTCAGGGACAAACACAGATAAGAAACCAGCTCCTACTGAGATGGGCATCTAGCTCAGTGCAGGCCTCCTCTGCTGTCTCCTCTGACACTGGATAGTTGTTTTGTTTGCTTTTTCCATTTTGGGGGTCTTCTATCTCCTACTTTCTAGCTGCTTGAAACCTTTTCTACTAGATGTTGTTTATGCATGCAGTGATGATAAGCACCAGTGAACTTCCCCAAAGTAAAATCCATAACTAAAATACATAATGAAAATAAGTAAACAAATTTAGAAGCATCACAGGATTATGTATTTTGGGCATAGGATTGAGTTAATTTACATTTTATTTTCCAATAAAATACAGTCTTATTTGTTATAAGACAATGTTTTGAAGTTATGTCTATCATGCAGGATTCTACAGTCCTGATTTCATTTTGTAGCTATAAAATTTTCAAGTTACTTGCTATGGCCAACCAACTCTAGGGAACCTCTCAAAGAGTAATCTTGATAAAGATGCACCTCTTGTGTTGAGAAGAGAGCTAAGTCAAGCAAGCAAGCAAGCAAGAAGACCAATAGTTAGGTTCCCAATATCCATTTAAAAATATGGCCATTGCAACATGAGCTTGTAAATCCAGAACTGGGGAGACTGTGATACGAATATCTCTTGTTCTCACTTCACTGGATGACTTGGTAAGCTTCGGGTTCAGAGAGAGATATTACCTTAAAAAGTATGGTGAAGAGAGCAACATAGAGAGATAGTTAACATCGACCTCCAGCATACATTGCATGCAGTGTCCCAGTAGTGCACCTTAATACAGAAACATGTGGGCACGCATATCCACTCATATACAGAAGGACTGAGAGAGGAGAGGGTGGAGGAAGGTAGGATTGTAGAGAGAGAGAGGGAGAGCGAGAAAATGAGTCAGCAAGAGAGCAAGAGCTAGAGAGAGAGAGGGAGACAGAGAGAGGGAGAGAGAGAGTTGCGTGTTTCTCATACACAGCTAGTATTTTCTATTCATTCAACATAAGTGCTTAGTACAGATTCAGCAAACTAATACACTGAGGACCAAGGTTCATGGTGACTGTGAAGCACCATCATACTAGTAGGCCTATACCATGCATGAAAAATACCAACAATACAGAGAGGTAGCTTACCATTTTATCCTGCATTGCTAACGTCAGATTGAAATATGTGCTGGATTTTCATACATTTTTGGTGAGAAGAAAAAAATCATAAACAGCAGAAGCTCCAAGAAGTAAATGTGCTTTTCAACTTTAAGTGTCAGTCCACTCATTTACATTGCATTTAGTTATTTTCCTGCTTTGTTTCTGTAATATGTATCTCTTTGATTTTATAAAGTGACTCATTGTTTTCCTGGGTGTTCTGTCATAAACCCACAATATTCTTGTCCTTCAAAGTGCTGTGCATATGTGTTTTTCTATATATTGTTGACAGAAATTTCCGTCACCACACTTATAATGATCACTATAATTCAAAATAATTGTAGCAATTTAACTATCAGTAAGGGGATGAACAACTCTTAAAAGCTTCATTGGTGTTGACTTCTCTCATATTGCAGTCAAAATCTGACCAAAAAAATTCATGGTAAAGGCATCAGTCCTGTTTTCCTCACTGATAAGCAATCCTTCCAAAGAGCATTGTCACCTCCATGTCACCATGAGTAGAGGGTAGAATGCTGGTCAAAAGTTGTGTTAAATGTGCACAACTTTCTTTATTATTGTTTTCTAAGTATCTAAAAATACATTTATAACATCTTGTATTTAAATGTCCTTAACCATGCTTTTAAGTCCTGATACTAGCATACAGTTAAAAAACTGATTCTATTTTTATTTTTCATCAATCCTGGCCATATGAATGAATTCATTTATATTTGTGGAAAAATAAAACAAAAATAAGCATTTTTTAAATGAGAATTACAGTTTGAGTTTCAATGTAGTGGTTGTTGAGGAATAAAGAAACCTTATTTATGCTGGCAAGCTCACCTTCCTTCCAATGAGCACAAGACTTGTGCATAAATATTTACAAAACCAATCAGAAAGTGACTCTGGGGATCAAAATCTTTTTTGTTATAATGACAGACTGGTAAGGAAGTAGCAAGTCTTTTAACAGGGCCAGGACACACATTTGTCTATCACAGAACTTTTGACCATGTGTAGGCTTGTTGTATCAGTGTTGTATCATAGTTACTTTGCTGCAAGTTCCTGTAGGGGCCACTTGTCAGTGACAGTCATGGCTTTCTGGAGATAGTAATGACAAACCAGTGATACTCCATCAGGGATATAGGCTTAGTCTTACGTTAGATTTTCTTCAGCACTGACCTTCACAAATGCATCAATGGATTCCCACTTTGCATCCTGTTTGACAGATGCTTTATCACCACAGATCTTTAAAAAGTAATAATACTGTTCATTTTCTTAAATTTATAAATCCAGCCAACAGAATATTGATAGCTTCCTTTCTCAGCTGAATACAAAGACAATCAGAGAACAATTCTCTAAGGAATGGTGTTATTTATTTGCTAGTAATAGAGAATGTGTATGCTGTAGTATAAACAGAATGCCTAGAACTGGTTTGAATCTTCTAAAAAGACTCTGTGCACCTTGCTTTCTATTTGGACCATTAACACAAGGTAACCCAGGGATCTGGAATTTCTCCCTCAAAAACCTCAGGTCAGAAAAAAGGATGAAGGCTACAGTAAACCCTATGGGTAAAATGTCTCCATATGATTTCTTATAATGTCTTCACCCTTTCAGGTAACTTTGCAGGCATTCATAGAACCAAAACAATGAAGGAGCAATGGCAGTAGAACCAATTTTTGACTAAAATTGCTGAATTATTCATCTTTTTGTTTTAAACTTAAACTTAGCATTTATATTCAGAATCTATTTAACAGTGGGGCACCGCATCTTAAAATATATGTCCAATTATGTAAAATTATGGATTAATTCAGTCAAATTAATGGTTTTTAGGACCAACTACACCTCATTTCAGGAGGATGAGTCCATTATTTGACTCATTTGCTAAGACCAATGGGGAATGGAACAGGCCTCTAGACATTAGTAGATTCCCTGATTTTATTACAACTGATGCCATGATGGAAGGTCATTCTAGCCATAAAACTCAGCACACAGACAATACCACCTGCCTGAAACAAAACAAAGACATGACTTATTAGTATTCATAGTTCTGGGAACGTCACTGAATGTACAAACCTTGCTCTTGGTTTCGGTTTCTAGCTGACTGTTGTTTTTAACTGAAGTATGTTAACTCAAGATATGGTTTTTGCTCTTAAGAGTTTACTTTGAGAAAGTCTCAAGGGTTATGCTGGGTAGCCTTGAGTACCTGAACACCCAATAGAGTCACCAGCCTGCTATGGAAGATCAATTGGAACAATACAGTCTGATGGTAGGTTTACCAAACAACAGGTTATCTTTCTCCCTTCTCTCCCCCAGTTGGGCCACACTGAATAGAACTCTTTTTTTTTTTAATGGATTCAACCATTCAGTTTAGTATATTAATTGACTTGTAGAGGCTAGGTAACTAAGACTGACCTTTTAGGGTTGCCAGAATCCATATTACAACCAACTCCAGAAATAATAGTTAAAAAATGGGTCTATTCAAGGAATTTGAGAGAAAGAAAATATTTGCTAACAAAAGTAAATGTATATCTTAGTTACTTTGTAATGATAAAGTGTTGTCACAATGGTTACTAACCAGTGTGTCATCAGTCAGCAGGCTGTGACATGGCAGCAAATAACAAATGCTATTTGCTTTTGGTTATGGTGGACTGTGAGCTTGTCTGAATTTCAGTGATTTATGTCAGTTAGTAATAATATTGGAGCAATCTACCTTTGAGTTTAACACTTTGGTTCTCCACATTCTTTCATCTTAAATCCTTTGTTTATCACAGTTTAGAACTTACAATTCACTGTTTTCTCTATTTCATACCTCAAGGTCTGTCAAACACCACACTTATCAGTGAAACAACACATATAATGTTGCATAATTCCTCTATCATCTTGGCATTATTTGGTATAGATAAATAAGGCTATTTTCTTCCTTATTGAAAGTTATCCATATAAGCATCTGATGGTGCTTGGACATTAAAAAATACAGTTATAGCACAAAATTGAAAATAATCATAAAACATTGTAGGAAATGCATATGGATCTGGGAGTCAATCAAGTGGAAGTTACCATAGTAGGTGTGATATACATGTGTCATTTTATTGTCTTTTGTGTGTGTGGTGTATGTGAGCAATCCAGCAAAGCTGAAACTGTGGGAGTACAGGGCAGTAAAAATATCCCTGGCCCACTGGATGGCAGAATATACTGTGAGTTGTAGCCTTACATCTTAACTGCTATCTATCACTTGGAAACAGCTGTGCTCTGTGCATTTGTAGCATCCTGTAGACACTGAGAAAGGTTCAATTTGTACTTGTAGATGGGATATCATCAAGTTTTCCTTGAAGGTATTTTTTCTCTTGTCAAAACAATGCCCAGCTTATTACACTAACCATTGTTCTGTTGGTAAACAGTATGAGGGAAAATCAAGTACAGGGTAATATTAAGTTCTTCATGTCATAGGTACAAACTCAGGCCACCAATGCAAAAGAAATGAGTTTTGAAAATATTTACTCAAAGAACCTGGACAGAGGATAGACAAAGTTCCCTGATTCTGCTATATTAAGTGATATGAGGTAGAGATGAAGTCCCAAGGAAAGGACATACACCCCACATGCACCACCCACCTGACTCCACACCTCAACAGCCCCCCAACACACACAGAGAGAGAGAGAGAGAGAGAGAGAGAGAGAGAGAGAGAGAGAGTGAGAGAGAGAGAGAGAGAGAGAGAGAGAGAAGACTGGTAATATGCATAAGGAATATACTGTGGGTAATATTAATTTAAATGATAGACAAAAACATTACTTGGGCATATTAGAAGAGCAAGCATGTTAGTCCTGTGACTGGACTACTGAGCAGGGGAAGTGTCTCGAAGTTCTCAGTGCTGGTCATAATTTAGAGCTATTTCTCAACAATATAGAGCTAGAAATAATGTCATAGAAAATTGGGAGCTGCTTCTATTTTGAGAAAGTTAACTATATATGAAAAATGCACTCTGAAACAGCATAGAGTTTAAGCACTTTCAACAATAAAGTACCATGGAATAAACCCAACAAATGATGTGCAACATCTTTACAACAATTTTTTCCAATTTCTCAAGAAATTGAAAAAGGCAATAGAAAATTGAAAGCTACTCATATTCATCACTTGATAGAATCAATATTCTAAAGATTATCATCCTAAAAAATGCAATTTACAGATACAATGAAATCCAATCAAGACACTCACAATAATCTTCATTAAAACAACTGTGTCCTAAAATTCATATAGATCAAGAAGAGACCCATGACAGATAGAAATATTGAGCATAAACTTAATACTGAAGAGATTTCTAGTCTACAATTTAAGACATATTACGAAACTCTCATAATAAAAAAAATATGGTACTAATCCAGAAACAGAATTACAGACCAATAGAATAAAACAGAAGAGCAAATATGAGTACTTATAACTTACAAATGATATTGAGAAGACAAAAATGCACACAGGATAAAAAAAAATAAAGCAAAATAAATAATAGAAAACCCCAACACCTTTAACAAATGGTTCTGGGAAGGCTTGATACCCCAGTGCAAAAGATAGAAAGCAGACATCTGCCTATCAACCTGTACAAAACAAATATGCCCAACTGTATCAAAGACAGCACATTGAAAGATTTCAAAATTTTACTACTAAAACTCTTAAAAACAAAACATGGGAAGTATGCTATAAATTACTGGTATAGGATTATATTTTATGAAATACATTGTGTTTTTCTGGAAATTAAGGTGAACAAGCAATACCTGAGACCTCAAAAAATTAAAATAATCTCTACAGAAAAAAAATCTTGTAAATAATAATAATAATAATTTATTATTATAAAGCAGAGAGAGTTATTGTCATCTGTATAGCTGATAGATGATTAATATAAAGAATATACAAAGAACTATAACCAAAACAAAGTCCAGAATGATGTGATCCAGTTAAAAGTGAACTAAGGATCTAAACCAAAGTTCTTAATAGAATGAAAAAACAATGGCTAAGAAATATCTCAAGCCTGCCACAGAGCTCTATAGCCAAATAGCATCAGGAGAAAGCTAGCATCCCATGAGTGTGGACAAGCCCGTGAGTGGAGGTAAGATGAGCACCACAGCTCAGCGGGACCCACCCAGAACCCTCAGGACACAGGGACAGAGGAGTGGCCTTCCAATTTCATTCTGCAGCCAGGAAGCTGATCCTGTGACACAGGGCTCCTTACTCAGTGCCAGGAGACAGATGGTCTTCCAGGAGTGCCAGAACACCTTTGAGCACAGGAAGACCGCTACTTCTGTTCAAATTCCTTGATCAAGAGGGACCCTCCCAGAGCCATCAAGACACAGGAACCAAGAAACAGCTGGGAAAAGGTTCCTTGTGGTTTCTGTCTACATTCCAGAGCTGACCCTGTACCATAGCTCTCCAAACCCAAATTCCTCTCAGATAGAGGTTGTCTCCAAGGAGTACTGACACAAAGGATTGCAGGAGGGGCAAGACACAGAGAGAGCAAGACCAGCTAACACCTGAGATAATCAGACAGCAAAAGGCAAGGGTAAGAACATAAGGAACAGAAGCCAAGGTAACTTGGCATCATCAGAACCCAGTTCTCTCACCAAAGCAAGCCCTGGATACCCAAACACACCAGAAAAGCAAGACTCAGGTTTAAAATCACTTCTCATAACGATGATAGAAGACTTTAAGAAGGAAATAAATAACTCCTTAAAGAAATACAAGAGAACACAGGTAACAGCTAGAAGCCCTTAAAGAGAAAATACAGGAAAACACAATCAAACAGGCAAAGGAAATGGACAAAACCATCCAAGATCTAAAAACGGAAATAGAAACAATAAAGAAAGGGAAACAACCCTGGAGCTAGAAAACCAAGGAAAGAGATCAGGAATCATAGATGCAAGCATCACTAACAGAATATGAGAGAGAGAGAAGAGAGAATCTCAGGTGCAGAAGATACCATAGAAAACATTGACACAACAGTCAAAGAAAATGCAAAATATAAAAAGCTCCTAACCCAAAACATCCAGGAAATCCAGGACACAATGAGAAAACCAAACCTAAGGATAATAGGTATAGAATAGAGTAAAGATTCCCAACTTAAAGGGCCATTAAATATCTTCAACAAAATTATAGGAGAAAACTTCCCTAACCTAAAGAAAGAGATGCACATAAACATTCAAGAAGCCTACAAAACACCAAATATATTGGACTAGAAAAGAAATTCCTTCTGTCACATAATAGTCAAAAGACCAAATACACAAAACAAGGAAAGAATATTAAAAGCAGTAATGGAAAAAGGTCAAGTAACATATAAAGGCAGACATATCAGAATTACTTCAGACTTCTCACCAGAGACTATGAAAGCTTGAAGATCCTGGACAGATCTCATGCAGACCATAAGAGAACAAAAGGATCATCCCAGGCTGCTATACCCAGCAAAACTCTCAATTACCATAGATGGTAAAACCAAGATATTCCATGACAAGACCAAATTTACACAATATCTTTCCACAAACCCAGCCCTACAAAGGATAATTGATGGAAAACGCCAAGACAAGGAGAGAAACTACACACTAGAAAAAGAAAGAAAGTAATCTTTCAACAAAACAAAACAAACAAACAAAAAAGCCACACAAACATAAAAATAACATCCAAAATAACAGGAAGCAACAATCACTATTCCTTAATATCTCTTAACATCAATGGACTCAATGACCCAATAATAAGACATAGACTAACAAAGTGGATACATAAACAGGACCCAGCATTTTGCTGCATACAGGAAACACACTTCAGTGTCAAAGACAAACATTACCTCTGAGTAAAGGGCAAGAAAACAATTTAACAGGCAAATGGTCACAAGAAACAGGCAGGAGTAGCCATTCTCATATCGGATAAAATTGACTTTCAACCAAACGTTATCACAAAAGATAGAGAAGGACACTTCATCCTCATCAAAAGAAAAATTTATGAAAAAGAACTCTCAATTCTGAACATCTATGCTCCAAATGCAAGGGTAACCACATTCGTAAAAGAAACTTTACTAAAGCTCAAAGCACACATTGCATCTCACACAATAGTGGGACACTTCAACACCCCATTCTCATCAAGGGACAGATCTTGGAAACACAAACTAAACAAAGATACAGTGAAACTAACAGAAGTTATAGACCAAATGGATTTAACCAATATCTAAAGGACATTTCATCCTAAGTCAAAAGAATATACCTTCTTCTCAGCACCTCATGGTACCATCTCCAAAATTGACCATTTAATTGGTCACAAAACAAATCTCAACAGATATAAGAAGACTGAAATAATCCCATGCCTACTATCAGATCACTACGGATTATGTCTGGTCTTCAATGGTAACAAAAACAACAGAAAGCCCACATACACATGGAAGTTGCACAACGCTCTATTCAATGATAATGTGGTCAAGGAAAAAGTAAAGAAAGAAATTAAAGACTTCCTAGAATTTAATGAAAATGAAAGGACAACATACCCAAACCTAAGGGACACAATGAAAGCAGTGTTAAGTTGAAATCTTGTAGCTCGGAGTGCCTTCAAAATGAAACTGGAGAGAGCATACACTAGCAGCTTAACAGTAAACCTGAAATCTCTAGAACAAAAAGAAGTTAACACACCAAAGAAGAGTAGAAGGCAAGAAATAATCAAACTCAGGGCTGAGATCAACCAAGTAGAAAGGAAAAGAACTATACAAAGAATCAACAAAACCAGGAGCTGGTTCTTTGAGAAAATCAACAAGATAGATAAACCCTTAGCCAGAATAACCAGAGGATACAGAGAAAATATCCAAATTAACAAAATTAGAAAAGAAAAGAGAGATATAACAACAGATTCTGAGGAAATTTAAAAAATCATCAGATCTTACTACAAAAGCCTATACTCAACAAAATTGGAAAATCTGGATGAAATGGACAATTTTCTAGACAGATACCAAATACCAAAGTTAAGTCAGGATCAGATAAACCATCTAAACAGTCCCATAATGCCTAAAGAAATAGAAGCAATCAATAAAAGTCTCCCAACCAAAAATAGCCCAGGACCAGATGGGTTCAGTGCAGATTTCTATCAGACCTTCAAAGAAGATCTAATACCAATACTCTTCAGTCTATTCCTCAAAATAGAAACAGAAGTAACACTACCCAATTCATTCTTTGTGGCCACAAATACACTGATACCAAAACTTCACAAAGACTCAACAAAGAAAGAAAATTTCAGATCAATTTCCCTTAAGGATATTGATGCAAAAGTATTCAATAATATTCTCATGAACCGAATTCAAGAACACGTCAAAAATGATCATTCATCACTATCAAGAGGCTTCATCCCAGGGATGCAGGGATGGTTTAATACCCAGAAATACACTAATGTGATCCACTACATAAAGAAACTCAAAGAAAAAGAACGCATGGTCATTTCATTAGATGCTGAAAAGGCATTTGACAAAATTCAACATCCCTTCATGATAAAAGTCTTGGAACGATCAGGAATTCAAGCCCCATACCTAAGCATAGTAAAAGCAATATACAGCAAACCAGTAGCCAACATCAAAAAAAATGGAGAGAAACTTGAAGCATTCCCACTAAAATCAGGGATTAGACAAGGCTGTACACTCATTCACTGTCTATTCAAAATCGTACTTGAAGTTCTATCTAGAGCAATTAGACAACAAAAGGAGGACAAAGGGATACAAATTGGAAAGGAAGAAATCAAAATATCACTTCAGCAAAGTGGCCGGATATAGAATTAACTCAAACAAATCAGTAGCCCTCCTGTACTTTAAAGGACAAACAGACTGAGAAAGAAATTAGGGAAATGACACCCTTCACAATAGTCACAAACAATATAAAGTATCTTGGTAGGATTCTAACCAAACAAGTGGAAGATCTATATGACAAGAACTTCAAGTCTCTGAAGAAACAAATCGAAGAAGACCTCAGAAAATGAAAAGATCTCCCATGCTCATGGATTAGTAGGATTAATCTAGTAAAAATGGCCATCTTGCTGAAAGCAATCTAAAGATTCAATGCAATCACCATCAAAATACCAACTCAATTCTTCATTGACTTAGAAAGAGTAATTCTCAAACTCATTTGGAATAACAAAAAAAACTGGATAGCAAAAAATATTCTCAACAATAGAAGAACTTCTAAGGGAATGAGCATCCCTGACCTCAAACTATACTACAGAGTACTAGTGATAAAATCTACATGGTATTGGTACAGTGCCAGGCAGGTAGATCAATGGAATAGAATTGAATACCCAGAAATGAACCTACACACATATGGTCACTTAATCTGTGACAAAGGAGCTAAAACCATCCAGTGGAAAAAAAGACAGCATTTTCAACAGATGGTGCTGGCTCAACAGGGAGTCAACACATAAAAGATTGCAAATTGATCCATTCCTATCTCCCTGTACAAAGCTCAAGTCCAACTGGATCAAGGACCTCCTCATAAAACCAGATACACTGAATCTAATAGAAGTGAAAGTGCGGAAAAGTCTTGAACACATGGGCACAGGGGGAAAGTTTCTCAACAGAACACCAATGGCTTCTCTTCTAAGGTCAAGATTCTGCAAATGGGACCTCATAAAATAGCAGAACTTCTGTAAGGCAAAGGACACTGTCAATAGGACAAAATGCCAACCAACATATTGGGAAAATGTCTTTACCAATCCTACATCTGATAGAGGGCTAATATCTAATATAAACAAAGAACTTTAGAAGTTAGATTCCAGAGAACCAAATAACCCTATCAAAAAATGGGGAACAGCGCTAAACAAAAATTTCTCAAATGAGGAAACTCGAAGGGCTGAAAAGCACTTAAAGAAAAGTTCGAAATCCTTAGTCATCAGGGAAATGCAAATCAAAACAACCCTGAGATTCCACCTCACACCAATCAGAATGGCTAAGATCAAAAACTCAGGTGACAGCAGATGCTGGCAAAGACGTGAAGAAAGAGGAACACTCCTCCATTAATGGTGGGATTGCAAGCTGGTACAACCACTCTGGAAATCAGTTTGTTGGACCCTCAGAAAAATGGACATAATAGTACCTGAGGACCCAGTGATACCACTCCTGGACATATACTCAGAAGATGCTCTAACATGTAATAAAGACATATGCTCCACTATGTTCATAGCAGCCATATTTATCATAGCCAGAATCTGGAAACAACCCAGATGTCCCTCAGCAGAGGAATGGATACAGAAATTGTGATACATTTACACAATGGACTACTACTCAGCTATTAAAAACAATGACTTCATGAAATTCTCAGGCAAATGGATGGAACTTGAAAATATTTTCCTAAAAAAAAAAAAAAAAAAGAAAAAGAAAGAAAAGAAAAAGAAAGAAAATATTTTCCTGAGTGAGGTAACTCATTCACAAAAGAACAAACATGGTATGTACTCGTTAATAAGTGGATATTAGCACAAAACTTTGGAATACCCATGATTCAATTCAAAGCAACTATTCGACTGAGCATGGGGTCCCAGATGGAGGAGTTGGACAAGGGACTGAAGGGGCTGAGGAAACTTGTAGCCCCATGGGGAGGGAGCACCAGTGTCAACTGGTCAGGCTCGCTGGTGCTGCCAGAGACTGGCTCACCAACCAAAGAATGCATATATGGCAGAGGAGAGTCTAGTTGGCCATCAGTGGGAGGAGAGGCCCTTGGGTCTGAGAGTGTTAGATGCCCCAGTATAGGGGAATGCCAGGGTGTGTGGGTGAGGGCATACCCTCATAGAGGCAGGGGGAGAGGATATGGGATAGGGGTTTTCCAAAGGGGAGACCTGGAAAGGGGAAAACATTTGAAATGTAAATAAAGTATCAAAATTTTTTTAAAAAATATATCTCTTAAAGTACTCGTTATTCTTAATAGTCAGGGAAATGAGAACTAATCAACTTTGAGATTTCCTCTCTACCTAGTCAAAATGCAGATGGGGTTGTGATGAACAGTAACCTTCATTCACTGTTGTTTGAAATAGATAGAATCATCAAAAAATAAAAATAGATCTACCCTTTGACTCAGCTTTCCCTCTGTACATCAGGGCATGTATCAAAAGGACTCAATATCCTAATTCACAGGTTCTTGCTCAGTCATGTTTATTAGTCCTGTCTTCACTGAATGCCCTTCAACAGAGGAATGGATGAAGAAAACAAGGCACACATACAGTTTGAACACTATTTAGGCTTTCAAAATTGCAATTAAATGCATAGATCTAGATAATAGTATATTGGGAGAAGTCACACAGATCCATTATGATGCCACCAGAAGTCTTTCTTGTCTGTAGTTACCAGTTCAAATATGCTGGAATCTTAAGTGCAGGTATTGGTCAGCGCTACATAAATAGCATCTATTCTTTCAGCAAAGCAAAAAATTCACTTTTAATTTTTTTTCTTTATCCTCTCATAATGTGCACCTTGACTGAAGTCTCCCCTCTCCAATACTCTTAATCCCCATTCTACATCCCCTCTCCTCCAGATCTACTGCTCCTCTATTTCCCTTTAGAAAAGAGCAGGCCTACCAGAGTTATCAACCAGACTTCATAACAAAATGCAATACAGTAAGCACAAACCGTCATATTAAGGCTGGATAAGGCAACCCAATAGGAGGAAAAGGGGCCCATGGGCTTTCAAGATATCAGAAATATCACTATTCCCACTTAGAAATCCAACAAAACCTCAAGCTAAACAATCACAACATATACTCACATGACCTAGATCACACCCACTTAGGTTCCATGTTTTCTGCTTCAGTCTCTGTGAGCCCCTATAGCCCTGCTTAGTTGATTCTGTAGGCTACATTCACATGGTGTCCTTGACACCTCTGGCTCCTACAATCCTTCTTACCCCCCCTCCCCTTCTGCATGTTTTCCTGAGCTCCACCTGTTTTGCTGCAATTTAAATTGATCATATCAGTGGCATTAATAAGGACTTTGAATGACTTTTGACTGTCTCTTCTTTCTTAAACCCTGCTACCAATGTGTCCATCATCTTAATTTCCTTCCAGATCACAAAGAATAGCCAAGTAAGGTCTTTGGACTCAATGGTTTTTCAAGCACAAAATTTAAAAAGCTTCTGTGATCTTACCCAACATGATCAGATCTATCACAGAAATGGCCCACCCTCTGGTAGCCCTTTCTTAGTTTGCTTTTGGCATTGTGATAAGTACCATGATGGTCAACAACTTTGGGTAAGGTGTTATTTATTTTAGAAGTTGTGTAGCAAATTTCTATGAGATTAAACACTTCTTCCTTGGAGAGAAGGAAATTAAAATGCAGGTTGTTATAGCAGAAATGAAACAAAAGGATCTTCCTAGGGAAGAGAGAGGTTAAAAACAAAACAAAAACAAAAACAAAACAAAAAACCATACCAGATAATTCCCAAAAAAACCAGATAATTCCAAAATACAGATAATTCCAAGAAGAGATGAAACATCCTACTTTTCAGGGAAGCTCCTTAAACTTAGAGTAAACAACTAGATAGCTGCACAAAGTCCCTAAAAGTGACAAGATTCCTTGAGCCCTTCCTCTCCAAGCATTCATAATCAAGTACTGCTGAGGGAAGCATCAGACAAGCTGAGTTCCCTGAGAAAGGCAGAAACCAGCCTAGACACCCAGAAAACCTCAGACTAGCTGAGCCACCTTAAAGAACAGTCTTCAGTGTGAGTAGCTGCCTGTTGCCTGTGCAGGTTGCTTCCAGTTCCCAGTTTTAGTGAGCTGTCACCTATTTTGCAGCAGATTGTAGTAATGTAGGTAGCTTTGACTCATTTTTATTCCTGTATGCCACCCCTCACAATGGGTCTCATAAGTAACATCACTAAGACTCATAGCTTCACCAAGTTGGACTTACACAATAAAATGCGTTCTAAGAAATTTATTCCCTCCGGCAGTGGTGGTGCACGCCTTTAATCCCAGCAGTTGGGAGGCAGAGGCAGGTGGATTTCGGAGTTCGAGGCCAGTCTGGTCTACAGAGTGAGTTCCAGGAAAGCCAGGGCTACATAGAGAAACCTGTCTTGAAAAACAAAATAAACAACCAAACAAAAAACAAAAAGAAAGAAATGTATTCCCTTCCAAAATTTAGAGAGTTTCAAATTTTCTATTTTGTGCGCGTGCATATTGGATGGGAAGCATAGTCTGCTGCTACTTCCCTAGCCTTCTCTTTTCACCTCACCTTCCTGTCAGTCATGTTTATAACTCTATACAATTTTACATCTATTTCTATTCCACATGTACATGCAAGACTGTATGCATCTGTATAAAATCTGGTAGCTACAAATTTAAAAAAAAATGATACTACATTTTCATGTGTTTCTAAATTTTTATTAATTGATTGATTGATTTGAGTTACATCCCTATCACAGCTTCCTCTCCCTCCTTTCCTCTGAACTTCTCCCATTCATCTTCCCTCCCCCCCCCAACCCCAGTCCTCCATTTTCACTCCAAACCGGGAGGCCTTCCAGGATATCTGCTAGCCTTGGCAAATGAAGTTGCGATGGGAATACGTGTATTTTCTCCTATTGAAGCTAGATGAGGTAGCCTAATTGGGGGAAAGGTACCAAAGACAAGCAACACAGTCAGAGACAGCCTGTTCTCCTGTTGTTAGGAGTACCACATGAAAACCAAGCTGTACAATTGTGTCCTATGTGTAGAGGGCCTATGTTACCTAGGGGTCCAGATTAGTTGATTCTATGGGCTTTCTTGTGTTGTCCTTGATCTCTCTGGCTTCTTTAAATCTCCCTTCTCCTCTTACACTGGATTCTATAAGCTCCACCTGAAGTTTGGCTATGGGTCTCTGCATCTGGTTCCATTAGTCGGTTGATGCAGCCTCTCAGATGGCAGTGGTGGTGGGTTCCTGTCTGTAAGTATAACAATATATCATTAATAGTTTCAGGGTTGGACTCTCTCTCATGGCATGTGGCTCGAAGTCTCAAGCTGGCCTAGTCATCAGTTGCCCATTCCCTCAATTTCTGTTCCACCTTTACCTCTGTGTATCCTGTAGGACAAACTGTGGATCACAGGTTCTGTGGCTGCAATGGTGTCCCAGGCCCTCCATTGAAAGTCTTGCCTGATTACAGAAGATGGCTTCGGCCCCATATTCCTTGTGGACAAGAATCTTAGCTGGAGTAACCCTCATAGAGTCCTAGGACTTTCGATTGTCCTAGATTTTTAGCTCACGGCTGCCATCAGCCCCCAGACCCACACTGGTTCTCCCCTAGTACTCTTTCCCTCCACTCTAATCCTACTTGAGCTCCTCTGTTCTCTTTCTCACCTGTACTTCACCAAGCCACTTCCCCATCCAGAAGGTCTATTCTATTTCCACTTCTCAATGAGATTCAAACATCTCTCCCACCCATTGGTCACTCCTTGTTATTTAGCATCATTGGTTCTATGGACTGTAACATGGTTATACTATATTTCTAACTAATATTCACTTTGGAGTGAGTACATACTATATTTTTCACATGGGTCTGTGTTACCTCACTCAGAATAATTTTTTCCTAGTTCAACTGATTTGTCTGCAGATTTCATGATGTCATTTTTAAATAGCTGAGTAATAGTCTGTTGAGTATATGTTTCTTTGATAGATATCTGTTAAGTCCATTTGATTCATAATGTCTGCTAGTTTCAATATTTCTCTGTTTAGTTCCTGTCTGGATGACCTATCCATTGGTGGGAATAGGGTATTGAAGTCTCCCATTATTAATGTGTGTGTGGGGGGGGAGTTGATGTGTGATTTAAGCTATAGTAATGTTTCTTTTACAAATGTGTTTCTTTTACCCTTGCGTTTGGGACATAGGTATTTAGACTTGAGAAGCCACCTTGTATGAATTGACCTTCCCAATCTGTTTTGGTTAATATTGGTTGAAAATCTATTTTATTAGGTATTAGAATGACTACTCCAGTTTGCTTCATGGGTCTGTTTGCTTGGAAAATCCTTTTCCAGATCTTTATTCTGAGGTAATGTCTACCTTTGATGCTGAGATATGTTTTGTAAGCAGCAGGATTCTGCTTCAGCATCCATTCTGTTAGCCTGTGTCTTTTTATTGAGAAATGGACTCCATTGATGTTGAGAGATACCAATGACAAATGATTATTACATCCTGTTATTTTGACGTTGATGGTAATAGTAGTAGTATGTGTCTCTGTATGTGTTTTTGTGTGAGTTCCTTCTTTTTGTTTAGCTGGTATGAAATTAATTATATAGTGAATTTTCTTGGGTGTAGATTTCCTCCTTGGGATGGGATTTTTCTTCTGTGATCTTCAGTAAGGCTAGATCTGTAGATAGATAATTTTGTTTTGTCATGGATTATCTTGTTTTCTCCATCTATGGTGATAGAAAGTTTGGTTGGGTGTAGTAATCTGGGCTGGAATCTGTGGTCTCTTAGAGACCACAAGACATTTGTCCAGGTCCTTCTGGCATTTATAGTCTCTGTTGAAAAGTTAGGGGTAATTCTTACAGGTCTGCCTTTGGAAATAATTTGACTTCTTTTCCCTTGTAGCTTCAAATATTTTTTCTTTGTTCTGTACACTTACTATTTTGAATATAATGTGATGGAAGGATTTTTTTCTTTTTGGTCCTATCTATTTGGTGTTTTATAAGCTTCTTGTATGCTTATAGGCATCTCTTTCTTTAGGTTGGGAATATATATATATATATATATATATATATATATATATATATTTGTAATTTTGTTGAAAATATTTATGGGCTTTAATCCTGGGAAAATCTTTTTTCCAATTATTCTTAGGTTTGGTTGTTTCATATTGTCTCAAATTTCTTATATGTTTTGTAACAGGAATTTTTTAGATTTTACATTTTTGTTGACATATGTATTGATTTCTTCTATTATATATACTACACCTGAGATTCTCTCTTCCAACTCTTGTATTCTGTTGGTGATGCTTAAATCTGTAGTTTCTGTTCTCCTACCTAGATTTTCTATCACTAGGATTCTCTCAGTTTGTGTTTTCTTTATTGCTTCTATTTCCATTTTCTACTCTTGAATAGTTTTATTCATTCCTGTCACCCTTCTGATTGTATTTTCTGGAATTTTTGAAAGGAATTTATTCATGAACTCTTTAAAGGCCTCCATCATGTTTATAAAGTTGGATTTAAGATCATTTTATCATGCTTCAGCTGTGGTAGGATAACTGGGCTCTGGTGGTGCCATATTTCCCTGGGAGTTGTTTTGATTTTGTTTTTATGCTGGCCTCTAGCAATCTGTGTTTTGTGATTATTATATGTTCAGGAGCTGATTTCTTGCTTTATCTCTGTTGGATATGTGCTTTGTGGATTTTTTTCCTGTGTTTTCTGCTTCTTCTGGCTCTTTTGACCACTTTGACCTGGAATGCTAGTGACAACTGAGTCTTTTTATTTTTATGGACTGGACGGCTTCTGAAGTTTTGTGTACTAGTGTTATCTCTGGAGTCCCCTTAACCAGCATGACCTAAATTCCCCAGTGCCTGCCTGGTCTATAAGAAAGCAGGCAGGTTTATCAGGAAGGACATGGAGCACAGGGTATGGGGTATGCTTTTCTGCTGTTGGCTGAGTTTTCATGGAAGGTGAAAGGTAAGAAATACTGCTACTTTTAACAAGTATTTGTATGTGTCTTTATGTAATATGTTCTGTAATTTATTTAGAAGTAAATCTTGTTTTGAAAATATTACATTTTAAACTCAAAACACAGGTGGCATATACTTGTTTATTACTCAGTGTTTCAGTTTAATGATATTATATATCAACACAAACATATAGATATAGACATAGATCTGTGCTGTGTGTGTGTATATATATTATATATATAATATACACATCTATGTATTTATATACACTTTTTAAAAATAATTTGATTCATTTAAATTAAGCATATCCTTCATTAAGTCTTGGTAGTAGAAAAATAATAACCCCTCTAAATATATTTCATTTAAACATAGAAATTAAAAAGCCTCTCAAATAGAGCTTTCTGTGTTCACATGAAGTGTTTCTTATCTCAATGATGTTACTTGCTGTATTTTATCTGACATAATTTTTCTAAAAATGAAAATAAAAACATTAATTTTGATTAACATACACGTTGAGATTAGACTATGTTATGTGCCAAGTTACTCCATATCACATAAAAAATGCTTTTTTTTATTCCATTCCATGCCCTGGGAGATTTGAATTTGAGTCCACATGCATGTAGGTCACATGATTTTGAATCTTGCAAAATTAGTAAACAATACTGTCTAGCATCCCACATGAGGCACAGACTGACAAGCAAACTGTTCCTTAGAATAAAATGGCACCATTCAATAAAATTATCAAAGGAAATTTGGCCCATATAAACACATTGTTGCATTCCAATCATGTAGGAAAATCAAGTCCCAAGAAATTATTGGACACGGTAAACTGAGGGAAGGTAAACTGAGGGAAGGTATAACACCCTTTCCTTCTTCCTATATCAATAAGGACTTTTAACATTGTATTGTCAACAGCCCCATTCACCTTTTTATTTGATGAACCAGTTGTGTGAGTTGAGGCACAAACAGCCTCGACAATTTCTCAGGAACTTCACCTGTGCTTCACCTATTGCCAGCACATCCCAATTTATTTATTTATTTATTTATTTATTTATTTATTTATTTATTGTTACCTGTCCATAAGATTGTTCATTTCTAGCACTGAACATTCCATCAATTGTTAAGCTCATTATCTACCTGAATCTATTTATACATTGGTCTGGGTGGCCTCCAGAGTCCCACAACTTTTTTTTTATGCCTCAGTATAATTCTGAACCAATTCCAATGCTTAAAGTGCAGTGTTGTCCACAAATCACAAGATTATTCAGCTCTGCACACTCTGCTACCCTAATAGGCTCTTCTTGCATCTCTACCAGCCTTCTGCCCCTGTCTTTGAGGCTTATATGAAGCTCTTTGAATTCTAATCCGTTCTTTTTCACCTTTGCAGCCATTTTATTGTGTGTGTGCATGTGCCTGTCCACACACACACACACACACACACACACACAAACACACACACACACACACAGAAATGTATGATGCAATGCCAAATATGAGAGTTAATAATTGTATTTCTGATTAGATCATTTTTAAAAAGCCTGCTTTATTTTCATTTGCTTGTAGAATGAAGAGAATTAGGATTTCTCTCATGCTGTTCAATAAATTCCAGCATTGTGGAAAGAAAGACACACACACACACACACACACACACACACACACAGAGTCTTTCTATGACTTCTGACACAGTTCATTTACAATATAGAATCACTTCAGGTAAATGTGTCACAGAGTGAGTTTGAATAGACACAATTTCACTGACATTCCTTTCTTCACTATTTTACTCCCTAAATGGTTGTTATTTGTTAAAATAATCATTCTTTAAATAAACATTAAAATAATATTTTAACCTACATTTTTAAAAAGTAGCTTTTAGGTAGCTTCTCATTTAAGACTGGAAGTTATGGCTAAAAGATATAAAAAAATTGAAATGTAAGACTGTTATGCATGCAATTTACTAAACATATAACTAAAAAATGTAAAGCTAATTTTTTCATTTAAATATGTCTCATCTTAAATTATTTATATTCATTGCATGGTTTCAATTTGGCAGTTTTCTAAATACTCATTGTAATAACTGTGTTATCACTAAGTTGGAAATTTCACATACTGAAATTTTAGCTAGAAGGCCTCCAGGACACTGATCAAATATGAATTACTGAAACCAAGACACAGCTTGTCATCAAACCATCAATCACTGATGGACAGCCTTCGTGGGAGTGAGAAGATCTCTTAGTAAGTGCTTACTTGAGTTAGTGAATCATCCTTTCACGTCAGAATTTTGTGTCTCCCAGGTAAAACCACTCCACTTTGATTTGGTTATTCAGTATATAGACTTATTTTGTTTTATTTTTGACACTAAGTCACAGGTTTGAATTCCCCAGATAGGAGAACAAATACAATGAAAATAATTTCTTCAATCACTAAAGAGCAAACAAGATTTTTGCCTTGAAATGTATTTTTAAATTGTATTTTCAAATTCACTGGGCTTAATGAAATAGTTTGTTTTCAGGTGCTAGAGAAATGAATAAAAAATTAAGAGCACTTACTATTTTTCCAGAGGACTCAAGTTCATTTCACAGTACCTACCTCTCATTGGGTGGCTCACACTGCCTTAACTCTGGCTCTAAGCAGTTAGAATTCTGTTCTGATATCTATGGAAACTAAACCTACATTATTCTCAATCTCTGTCTGAATACTGTTCTCAACTGTTTCTGTCTCTGGGTCTGTCTTTGTCTTTCTGTCCTTGTCTCTCTCTCTCTTTTTCTGTCATTCTTTCTCTTTTTCTCACAGAGGAAATCAGGGGGTATAAGTACAGTACATATGTAGGAAAATCTAAAATATATAGAAAAAGTCAGCTTTCATGTTGTTTGGGGGATTTGGATGAATTATTAATTCTAATATTTATATAGTGTATTTTTCAATATAATATGCAGGCTTTTTCTTAAAATTTCCTATTTTTAAAAAGTGTATAATACTGATTTCATATTCATTCCCCCAATTTCACATGACAAATTTTAAAATATTATCAATCTGATTTCAAATTACATTTATAAATTTTATTTTAATATCTTTCATTATTTTTATTATGTAACCATATTGATCCCTATGTGGAAAACAGGTTATGCCTCATCAAGTTTTGAAGTCATTATATGGTCTCAATCTAGAGTCACATTGTAGAGGTCATGTATCTCACTGTTTTCCCAGACAGTTTTGGATGGAGAAAAATAATCATATGGAAAGTCCTTGTAACGAACACTCTACAGGGCTTACAGGCTCTGAAAGTACATTGTGTAGATAACTGGGACGAAATCCTCCTTTTGTTTAGCATTATAAATCTCACCAGTTCTTTACCTAAGAATGTCAGTATCAGTTGTTCAAGTTTTCATAAAAATTCTTTCACTTTTAGTTAGGTCTGTTAAAGTAATTTAATAATCAATATTATTTAATGTTACATCATACAGATATTTTGTTACACTCTGTGGTCAACATCTTGAATTAAAATATTCTCAGACATCTTCAATGGAGACTACCTCTCAATATTAATATTGCACATAAATGTTATTCCTCAGGGGATATCACTTCATCTAGCACAGTATGCTTTGTGTCTCACACCACTGAATAGAAGAAAGAATTATAAGAGAAATTTTTATATCCAATATTAGGTATCTGTGACAAAGTTCTGGCAGATTCTTTAAACATATAGAAAGATATTTCTAATGCACCATCACTGAAGTCTTAGATAAACCAGCATTTCTAGCAAGGTGTGCCTTTTCTAAATACCCATGTATATCCTTATTTTGCTAACACTTTTTGTGAGAATCAATGATAAATAAGATTATCTGGATTAGAAAAACAGTTGAATATTGACAACATTGCTGGTAGAAATCCCACCAACTGGGAAGATTTTGAAAAACTCAAATTCAGTTCGGCAATAGTATCTATTTGAGTTCTTATATACTCACACTTCAACCAATTCAAATGGAGTTTTTATATTATGCTAGAACCTTTATAAATTAAATTCTTTGTGTGTTTACTTTACATCCCAATATTAGTCTCCCTCTCTCCTCTCAATCTCCCCTTCTGGTTTCTACTCCCCCTTTTCATATACCCCCTTCCCTGGCACATGAAATCACTTGATGGCTAGGAACATCCTTTTTCACTGAGATCAGACACAACATTTTAGTTTACAAGTACACAGCAGATTCAGGGGCAGCCTGGGATCCAGTTGTTGGGGAATTCTCCAGAAGACCAAGCTGTACACTGCTACATATGTGCCATGCGCTGGTGGAGGGACTAGCTCTAGTCCATTCTCATTCTTTTGTTGTGGTTCAGTCTCTGAGAGCCCCCAAGGGTCCAGGTGAGTTGATTCTCTTGGTCTTCCTATGGAGTCCCTATCCTGTTCGGGTTTCTCAATCTTACCCCAAACCCTTTCACAATACTCCCTTGAGATCCAGCTAATATTTGGCTGTGAGTCTCTACATCTGTTTAATGGGGTCTTTCACTGCAACTAGGTTTCACCAATAGCCTCTCATAGACGTGCTTCATGGTAACAAGCCTCAACTTCTTTGCACGACCCCTTCAGTCCTGGGCCATCAACTGTAACTGAAGCTTCACCTTCACCAAGGGTTTTCCGTGGCCTCTCATTGTACCCAGCCTCAGCTGCTGTACATGACCCCTTCATACCTTTAAAATCAGTACCACCTGGGTGACTCTTATGCATTACTAATTCTGGCCTCTATGTCTAGAACACAATTTCTTTTTACTCTCTGAAAAATAGTTACCAGAAGATTTCACCTCTGTGATGATGGTCTATTTTTAATCTACTGTTAATTTCTTAACTCTAACTAACCAGCATAAATTGTCTCAGTAACCCCTTCTAATTTTGACTGTAAAGAGAGCCACAGTTCTGAAGCTGACAAGCTCTGCTGCTGGCTGATTCTGGAACATGGCCCCTTTTTATGTTACATTTTCACCAGCTTTTTGTTTTTCAAATCCTTTACTGACAAAACTTGGATGTCCTGGCACTTCATCCATAGACAGACCATCAACTCAGATATCTGTAAGCCTCTGCCTTCTGAATTCTGGGATTAAAGAGCTGTATCACTATGCCTGGACCTAAGCATTTTTCTACTTGGAACTTGTTCTGCCCCAAGATGATCTTGAATTAGGAATATACTTGCCTAACATGCCTAGGCCTAAGCTTTTCATGTCCTGTATACCTCAAGATCTAGATCAAAAGTCTTCCAGTCTCAAGATCTCAGTCACAGTTGTGCTCTCCATTTTGGATTGTAGTTCATTCCAGATTAAAAATCCAAAGAAAACACTAACCAGATCATAGTAAAGCCTAGGTATGTCTAGGCCTTGTTGAATTGCAAACATACAAACAATAAGCTTAGGTGGGTGGGATCTTGCCTGAATTTCATTTAGTAACCCTGAACACAGGATTTAGCTACAATATATTTCTTGGTACCTCCTTATACTTTCAAGCATACATTTTGTATTTTTCTTTACTAAGCTTGCTATTCTTGATCAAAATGCACTTCATGGGAGTAAACCAGAGCACACAGTGTGCAATGGGATTTTTTGAGACTTCACAAGAACAGTCTCTAGTAGACGTACAAAAATTCTTATTCTCTGAAAAATCTGGAGACAGTACCAGAGAGCTTAAATCAACCTCAGTGCCAATGTCTTCCATATTACTTATAGGAGCCCAATAAGCTCCACTTAAATCATTCCAATGCTTTCCAAATCAAAAGTCTCAAAGTCCACATTATTCCAAATAGAAATATTGTCAGGTCTATCATAGCAGTAACCTCAATTTCTGATACCAACTTCTTAGGGTTTTTATTGTGGTGAAGAGACACCATGACCAATGCGATTCTTATAAGGGACAACATTTAATTGGGGCTGGCTTATAGTTTGCAAGGTTCAGTCCACTGTCATCATGGCAGGAAAAATGGCAGTATCTAGCCACACATGGTGCTAAAGAAATAGCTGAGAGATCTGCATCTTGAAGCTTGGATAGTTTGTGTCTTACAGGAGGCAGAGCTTGAGCAGTAGGAGGCCTCAAAGCCTATCCGCAGTGATGCACTTCCTCTAACAAGGACAGACCAACCTCCTTACTGTAGCATTTTGCATCTGCCAAGCATATTCAAATCACCACAAGAACCAAGGTTGGTGGGAAGAGATATAATATTTTATTCTGTTTTTAAGTCATTGGCCAGGTGCACATACACTAAAACCAAACCTAATGAAACAAACCAAAAAGAAAAAGAAAATTAACAAGAGGAGAAAGACAAGAGATTCTAACAGGATGAATATGATCAAAATATATTATTGACATATATAAAAATGTCAGCACAAAGCCTATAATTTTGTGTGATTAATATGATTTAACAAAATATTAAAAACAAAAAGGAACATTTGTATTTATTTATTTCAATAAAGTCCTTTAGTATGAATAATTATATATAAAATGAGTAACTATGGCTAATCTAACATGGTAATATTTTTTTAGTGTTTAAACTGCTTTAACTATATTGGCATAATTTTTCCTCACTGAATTTGAGGTGACAACAATCTCTATAATAGAAATGTGCATATCACATATATCTATATAAAATCTGTATTATTATGTGCTATATAATATTTTAATTCAAGTTTTAAAGATCTCTATACTTAAAGCATTTCCCCTCTTTCTTTCTTACATGTTTATTCTTTTTTTAATCTAATGTTTAACTCAAGTAGACTATAATTTATACAAGGAGAGCAATCTCATTTGAATAAAGTAAAAGGATTAGTCATTACTCATGCATAGACAATTTTAAGGATTCAGCTGTGTCAGTGATAGATGGATAGACTGCTGAGAAATCATTTGGGATTTCTGTGATTAGGTTAGACAGGTCCCAGCTCCTATTAGTGAGCATTGCCTTGCTCTGTTTGAGAAGGAAGGCAGCTGTCTTCTTCAGCTTCCCCCAGGTGCTGCTTGCTTTAACTAAGCCTATAACATTTCAGCAGGCAAATCAGGGAAGACTTTACAGACAGATGGTAATGCTTCCTATGCATTCTCATTTACATGCAACCTTAGATTGTAACTGCATTTGAGCCATATACATGGGAGTTTACATTCCCTTTGGACTGAAATTAAACACTAGGCATACAAATCAAATCTAACTTGGTCCATGTTTCCTAATGTGATTTAATTCACTGAGCTATGCAAAGTGTTTATCAAAAGAATTTTTCCAGCTAAAATCTTTGTTAAGTGCAAACTACAGATACCAATCATGGGAAGTGAAAAGTGTCTGAGTAGACTTCTTGATGTAGGACATTAAGATTTAGTCATATTAATAAATAATCTGAAATAAATTCAATATGTAAACAAATTCTGATTAGGAATTGGAATTGTCTAAGCTTAGTAAAGTGCTGAAAATGGTATTTACTTATAACTAGCCACATTGTGTACCGTTTATTATTTCATGACACAGTAAACTAAAATAACATATCGTAAGGCATTCTTCCAATGTAAACTTAACTATTTTATCAGTTTAATTTTATTTCGTATATTTAAGTGATTTGTCTGCATACACATATAGTTCCCACATTCATAACTGGTACCTGAGTAGGCCAGAGTATTGGATTTCCCAGAACTAGAGTTAAAGGTGATTGTGAGCTGCCCTGTAAACACAGAAAACAGAAACCTGAAAAAGTATCTATTTCCCTTATCCACTGAGATATCTCTACAGCTCTTACATATCCTTTGATATTTAGCAATGGATCAATTCAGGAAGGTTTTGTGACTCCTATACTATAGATGTGTATGTGATTTCCTAGAACAAATAATATAACTTAGATAATGATGGATAATTATATATATATATATATATATATATATAATCTTTATTGCAAAACTGAAAACTTAAATATTAGCAGTGAAGATGAATAGACTACATGTATGTAATCTATTTGTATTATTTATCACTGAGTCTTAAATTACAATGTTTGAATTTTACTTCAAAATTTGACACTCAATTTAGTTTCTATAATTTTGTTCTAACACTGACTCATAATGACGTTAATTATAAAGAGAATTTATGTCCTGTTTTCATCTAAATAAAATTAGATATATAGAAGTTTGTTGAGATGTAGTTCCCATAAAATATAAATCATAAATTCCAATATTTTTTAACAATATACCTATAAAAGGTCGGATATAGAATTGGTCTTTCTGTGAATCACTTATTTCTCTTAATGGAATGTCCTCCAGTCATATTCACTTTTCTGCAAAAAGATAGAGTATGAATTCCTTACTGGTATAGTACAAGTACAGTTTGTATATTTAATACATTTTCCTCATGCATACACTCACCAGAGATCCTATCATTTGATTGCATATCTTGGTAGTATGGGTATTACTAAAATGCATGATGTACAAGTGTTACATGATAGACTTATTTGTAGATGTGAAGCAATATCTGTAATGAAAATGATTAAAATGCACTACTGAGTTTAATCCCATGACCTATTAATATGACCATTCATCATGATCAGTAGATATATCTTCCAGGGTGCAAGAGTAGTTCATTACACACTAATCAATAAATAGCATACCTTTTATTAAAGCACAAAGTACAAAAATGTATATCATTGTAATAGAAAAATACATCTGCTGATTTTTGTTTTATAAAATGAGCAAATCTATTATAGGGTAAATAAGCATTAGTACAATAAAGGGTGCAGATGATGAAATGGCATCCAATATTGTGAAAGCCTGGGAAAATGTAGAACAGATTAAGGGTGTCTACAGGCAATACTGTATGTATAACAAAACATATGTATATATCACAACTGAAGTCATAATTCCAGAAGCCTTAGAGTGGCTAGGTAACAGATGAGAAGGAAATAAGTCAAGTTTTCCCTGTTTATAGATAATATGAGTTTAGGAGATGTGTTTTCTTTTTCATTTTTCATTTCATAACATGGTTACTTCATTTCCTCCTTCCTTCCTCCAAACTATCCTATATACTTCTTGCTCTCCTTTGAATTCATAGCCTTTAATTTTTTTATTAGTTGCTGTTTTACAAACACACACACACACACACACACGGCTGACCCTGTAAGTATATACATACTGTGTAATCAATCTGTTTGCTCTGCCATGAAGAAGATTATTTCTTCCTCTCTCAGCATTCCTTAGTTGCCTATGGTTTGGCATGTAGACTAAGGTCTCTTGAGTATTCTTTATCCACCTTCATATTGTTGCTTTCTTAAGCTTGTGATAATATGATTGTATGCAAAGGAAACCTTAAAGACTATGTTTAAAGACAAGCAGGACCAATAACCGAATTCTGAAGACTTGTGTGCTACAAAATCAATACATATAATAATTAACCTTTATAAACCTAAAAAAAAAAAAAGTAATTTTCTGAGGAAGGTATCATGACACAATCTTATGGTACCAATCTCATGGTAAATAAAATATAAAATAACAGGAATAAATTTAAACATGGAAGAGAAAATATCATTGAAAATTGCAAACCATTATTGAAAATTAAAGTAGAAACATGCATACAGGTGTACATGAATGTGTATTTGCACACACAAAGAAGGAAAGAATCCTTACCTTTTTAATTGGAAGAATTTACTACTACACAATGGTCTCTACGTATTCAACAGAATCTTTTTCAATATGTCAATGATATTCTCACATCAAACCATAGTTTAAAATTCATATAGTACAGAAATGACAATGAACATCCAAGTCAATCTTAATTAAAAGATATCTAGAGATAGCATAATACCTAATCTCCAAACACAAAAAAGCCATATATTTAATATCACTTGTGTTTGTAATAATCTATTGTAATGCTATGGTTGTAGTTTCAGCACTTATTGTTTTTCTATTACCTACAAGTTCTATGATCAGTCATTTTAAAGTTTATCTATTTTCTTAATCTAACAAACTAGCTTGTAGTTCTATTGATTCCCTAAAGTCTAAAGTCTATTTTCTCCTTGGATGGTTTTCACTTTCATCTGTATTATTTGTTTCGTGTGCATATATTTTAGGCTTAATTTGTGATTATTTTTCTTCCTTGTTTAAAGGAAAGCTTAGCTCATTGATTGTCAAAGGCTGGACATTTGCACAAAGTTCTCTATAAAGCTTTCCAAATTGGATTTTCTTTGAAAATATGCATTTATTTTTATATGTGAGTTAGATTACATGAATGTACCATGTGAATTCATATGTGTCTGTGGAGCATTTAAGAAGGTATCAAATTCTAAAGATCTGAGTACAGATGACTGAGTCACTTAGTGTGGATGATAGGGATTAATGCCCAACTCTCTGCAAGAACACAAAGAACACAGTAGCAGTTAACTGTCACAGTCTGTCTAGACCATATCAAATTGTACTTTCATTTACTTGATTTTTCCTCATCTATTTTAATGCCTTTATTACAGTTTAATTTAACTGTCACATTATTTATTAAAGCTATTTTATTTATTCTGTGTGTTACTCATAGCAGCTCTTAAATATATTTTTCTGTTGCTTTCCCTAATTAAAATGATGAGAGATAAGTTTTCATGTGGACTTTATCCTTATTAAAGGATAACTGACGTTGCTCTCATCCACAGTACGGTTGATCTAGTAATACAGTATATCTATTCATGAACAGTATTTTGCCACTAATGAGTATTTTGTTCTTCAAATACTTTGTAAAATTGTTATTAAATATGGATAAAATATTCAGTAATTTATTCAATGTATCCACAATCTTATAAGTTTTAGATATATTAATGTCATAGTCTCTATGATAACTAGTTTGCTGATTTTCTATTTTACCCTTCGTTTTACCCATTATTAGCTTTATGAGGTCATACATTAGACCATCTATTCCTATGGGTGTGTGTATGATGTCATAACTCTCTGGGTTCTTTGAAATTAATGAATAAAGTTGTAAATAAGGATGTGACTCAGTCAGTAAGACCCAAGTCTGATGCCTGTCACCCAGATAAAGGTCAGGCATGGTGACTTCACTTACAATACCAGTGGCAGTGAGATAAAGGCAGACAACTCACTGGTCAGATAGAATATCAAAATCAGTGAGTACTCTTCTCTAGTCAGAGGCCCTAGCTAAAAAAGAAGGAATGAGACCAGAACCTGTCACGGGAGGTTGGCATTGGGCTTCAGATACCCCTACAAACACCATGTGTCCCTACACACAGAACTCTGTTTTTCTTAGCTGCTCCACTTGGCTTTGCTTTGTATGTGGTTCAGGGCAATGGACAAGGATCACCAGAGGCATCATTTTGAGAGTGCTGGTATCCATGTCCTCCTACTTGCTCCAACTCCTTATGTGCTAGGGTTTGGAATGACTTTGCTGGGAACTTCCACCACCATTAACTCCACCATTCCTTCCCTGCTGTGAAGGGCTGAGCCATTAACCAGCATAAATGTTTGTCCCCTGAGCTGGTCTTATTTGGGATTTTTTCACGGCAGTGAGAAAGTATCTAACCTAGCCTTGCAGCATAAGGAAAATGGAAAGCCATCCACAGTGACCTTTTAAAAATAGAATTTAGGAAATATTCTTCACATTGATGATTATTTCTTTTCTACAATCCTTCTTTCCTGCAGCTCCCCATGTAGCATTCACTCTGCCAGGCAATGCATGTAAACTTCTTTCTTAGTAAACATTTTCCTTTCCAACAGCCTTCAACTGACAAGTTGAACAAAAATTTGCTAAGATAGTGGATGTGCACTTTTCAACTCCAGTGTTTTTCTTTCTTTCTTTCTTTCTTTCTTTCTTTCTTTCTTTTTTTTTTTTTTTTTTGCTTCTGCAATGTAAAAAGTGCTATGGTGTTCTAAGCCTGAAGAGATAAAGATACCACTGAGAATCCAATGTAAATGAGACAAATGCTTTATTTTGTGTTTTGAAATCTGGGGGAAAAATCATTTTAGTTTGTTTAGCTTTTCCTTAGAGAACACATGGTTTGTTATGATGTCATACTCGCTCTAAGCTAAGACACTCTATGGACACATTAGTGGCTCTAATTAAAATAATATGAGACTGGAGACAAGGCTCAGTGAATAAATTGCTTTTGGAAGAAACTTGAGGATTAGAATTGGGATCCCCCAAACCCATGTAAAATGTGGCAGGGCTAAACAGTTCTCTAATATCAGTATAATGATGGGAGGCAAGGGCACAGTAAGCTACCTATGTATAAAGGCCAGTACCTAAGTTGGTTCATGGATCTCATATATTCAACAAGGCATGTGTGTTCCTATAACCAAGCATGCATGCATGCATACAGACTTACAAATGTGCAAACATAATCACAAAACCTCATGCATACAAAGACATCCCACCCCAAAATGTCACATATATTAAAGGCTGAGAACTTCACAGTTCCTTTATATTTTAACATTGACTTATTTTTATGTTATGGATATGGGTGTTCTGATTTTATGTATGGCTGTGCACCATACATGGAGTGCCAATAGAGGTCAGAACAGGCTATTGTGTTCTCTGCCACTGGAGTTATAAATGGTTATGAGGCACTGTGTCAGTGGTGGGAACAGAAACCGCAAGAGCAGCAAGTGTTGTTGACCTTTGAGCCATTGCTCCAGATACACTCCACAATTTCTTGTTCTCTGCACATTGACCACCTGTGAGTTTTTGTATAATTCTCCAATTACTACATTTAGAAATGAAGAAGGTTTGAAAGATGAACTAATCTATGATATAAAGGCAAGTCATTAGGACTTGGTGTAATACCATATCCAGGTAGACGAAGTTCTTCTCTGGGGTCTATGACTTGTCTTTACTCTTAGTAAATACTTGTCTTTACTCTTAGTGATAATCGTACATGGAATGAGTTCTCTTTCTTTCATGGATTATGCCCTAAGTCACATTAGAAAATGGTGGTTTACTACACATGTCATCTGTGCCAATGGACATTACATTACAATCACATTAATCAGTGATTATTGTAGCTCAAAGGATTCACTCCTGGGTCAGATGAATAGCTGCTTACCCTCACTGGTCTGCTTTTCTCCTCTGGAGAGCCAGGCATTATTGTACACTGAGGTGGAATCGGAGAAATAACGCTTAGCTAGATGAGTGTGTTAGCAGGATCTCCTTTACCACGAGTGAGAGAGAAAAAGTGTCAGAGACTGTTTTCAGCTCTCTTTTATTGGGGGTACTCAGCCTGTATAAACTTTGGGGAGTAGGTAGTGTACTTCATTGGCCAGGACAGAAATGCTAATGCTGAAGCTAAAAATGCTTCATTTATGTGAAAAGGGATTCCAGGTGCTAGCTGAACATGTCCTTATAGGGATAGGGGAGGATTATCCTGTAACTTGACCATCAAACTATGTGATTACTTCAAGTGGCAGAGGTGGGAGTCAAAAGGCTTGCATGCATTATGACATGCTGACCCACAATGAGGAAGAAGCAGTCCTACTGCTGATGGTCTCAGGAATAGATTTTTGGGGTTTGGACACATCACGACTTCACTCGTGCTCGGGACTGACTCACTGAGTCACACGGCCTTCACAGCTCCACAGCTGCTTATTTGCCTGTTGATATGGATAGAATCTGCTAACTACTGATTGGTCAGTCCTATATAAGATGTCTGTACCACATCTTCTCCACGGAAGGCTCATAGTTTATCGTGGAAGAGAGTACAAAAAGAGGGTGAGAGGCAGAGGGTATAGATGACCACAAAGAAACAAAATAGTGCCCTGTTTTCATGATACTATAGAATAATGGTGCACACAAACTCACAGTAGTTAGGTAGCTGTTATAGCATTGTGAGACCTTTGAAATAGCAAGCTATATGAAAACTCAGCATAGAAGAGGGAGTGATCATGGAGTCTTATTCGTAGCAGAGGACCAATTGGCAACTGACTTCAAGTGGCGATGTTGGGGTGGGGGAGGATTAGTTGTTGGTCAGAGTGGTAGCCCTGAGAGGCTAGCTAGCCCATACCCAATACTGGCCCTGTACCAATACTCACAGCACTAAGTGTACTCTGTGGGTAAAAAGAAATAATAGAAAAAATAAACGGAGAGAAAAACAAAACAAAATGAAAACAGTATCTGTTTCTTAGAAAACAGGTGGGGGTTGAAGTAGGAATTGGAGTAGTGAAATCGAACAGTGGACTAGCTCAATAAACATTGTATACACATGTGACATTCTCAAACAGTAATTCAAAACCAAAAAGAAACTATCAATCTCAGACACAATCATCTATAAAAATAAACAGGAGATATGCAACTACATATTTATATACTTTTGACTCATTTGATTTCATTGGGCTGAGAATACGGTGTTGTAAATTTAACAATAATAACATTGCAGATAACTTTAAAGTATATGAACTACCATTGAATTTACTCTGGGTAAGTTGTGACAAAGTCAAGAATGAAAACTGAAAGCAAAACTAAAACAAATATAATTCTTGTTGAAATGTCAAGTGGAAGGGGACTTCAATATTGTTAATACAATTATAATGATTTATTATTATTAATAAAATTAAATAGTGTTGAAATGGTAAAACAATGATGTACACAAACTGTGAGGATTGAATGAAAAATTGAGCAGACATGATGGGAAGAAAGGAAGATGGTTCTCCATTCCCCTTCTTGGGAAGTGGCAGAGGCAATGGACAGCACACCAACCAGCCTCACAGATAGGGCTACATGTAAGCAGCCATTGGGGGAAGCCATAAAGGGAGCAGAGATTCTAAGCTATTCTCTAAGCCTTAGTAACTGCTGTGCTTGGAAGCCTGTGGAAGGTGGAAAATCAAATAAGAAATAGATGATCCAAATTAACAGAATCAGAAATGAACGAGAGAATATCACATCATGATGCCAAGGAAATGCATATTGTAATGAATAACCTGAAAACACTTGGACCTCATTTTTTGGGAAAATCTAAAAGAAATAGGCAAATTTCTGGATTCACCCAAACCACAAATGTTAAATCAGGAAGAGATCATCAAGTTAATGGATCCATAATAAGTAAGATGCAAACAGTAATAAACACCCTTCTGACTAAAATATCCCAGGTTTGAATGGATTCATGCACAATTTACATGTATAATGTAATAATCAGGGTAAAAGAAGTGGAGTTCTTGAATTTGGCAGTGGGGTTTATCATCAAGGTAAGAGAGGGAAGGAGGAATTATAACTGAATAAAACACTTGTGTATTAAAAATCCTTATTTGATGCCAAGTCTTTCCATTTACCTTGGAGTCCTCAAAAATTCCTCAACAAAGACATTTTTCGAGCCAATTGAATATTAATAAGTTAATAAACTATTAACCTGAAAGAAGACTCAAAGATTTTTTTTTCTGTTCCTAATGATCTGAAAGACAATCTAAACTTTAGGTGAAGATGTGGTTTCTTGATGAACATGGAGCCTTCAGAGTGATTTTAGTAACAATCTGAATACATCATGCTGCTCAAGTATGATGCTGACAACATACTTTCATGCTTAATTAAACATTTGGAGGCCTATAGAGAGCTCTCTTTCCTACACCAGATGTGGCAGTGTCGGAGGGCTGCAAACAGCCAAATCCCATGGAGGTAGAGGTGGGAAAGAAAGTTGAATAAATTGGTCATACAGAAGCCTTAGCACCAGTGTCTGTCAAGGGAAACTGAACCAGTGTGGGCTGTATTTGCCTATTCTAGCCTCTATTCCCGTGAAAAGACAAAGGCTCTAGAATACTTTTAACAGTGTGTGTGTGTGTGTGTGTGTGTGTGTGTGTGTTGCATGGACTAAAAAAGGAATCTTAAATCTTTTTAACTCTGTTCCTTTTTATATCTGACACAAGGTTAATTAAATAGGTATACAAATCACACATTTAATGAAGGTACTGATGATAAATCATTAAGGAATTCATTACAAAGAAATTATTTGCTATACATATTATTTACCATGTGTTAAACATGAAAATATATTTGAAATTAATAAAATGTATTGTTTATCTTACATAAAAAATGAAATTTAGGATGAATATTTGGCACTGTAAGATATAGAGAATTATTAATATTTTTAAGCTGACTGATATTTTGATTCTTTTAATAGTGAATACTAAGAACACCACTTTGTACAAGTAGATAGTACAAAAATAACAGAATCATGCTTGGGGACATTAAAATTATTTGAAATGTTTTCCTACTCCCCCAAAATTGCACTGAAGTAAATTTTGTTGAGACTCAAGGTAGCGACTCAAATAGCGATTAAAATGTGATCAATATTCTAACACAATGTAATATATTTAGTGTAGTATTTTGACTTTTATTTACTGGGAAGTGATAGTAGAAAAATATTGGAAGAAACAGAAAGCTTTATGCAATAACCACATTGCAATTCATACCTGATAATAATCTGAAATCTGAGCTAATGTGTCACATGAAACATTCATTTATCTTATTTAATTAGACTGGCACAATCAGTCCACATGTTGCATGCTTCGAATCTAAGATGAAGGGACTTTGCAGGATGCGCATAGTTGATTGCTTCAGAAACACCCAGATTTACTATTGACCACTTCTTTTTAAAACCACTACATTTATTGTGGTATTTGCAATCCACAGTTTGAAAAGCTGGTAATGACTGATTTCAGTGTAAAAAAAAAAAAAAGATGGGAAACCAAAGTCCTAAATGATCTCCAAGCAAATTGTTCTCATCCCCAAATCTTTTATTAGGGATGCCAAAAAATGTGTATGTTGTAGCAAACTATATTTTCAATTTATCCTGTGTTCTTTAAGCATACTGATAAGTGTATTCTGAGAGGAAGGAGTGTTTAATTACAGGGTCTTTGAAAACACCCTGTTTTCAGGGTGGGGTTGCTCCCCTGGCTCTTCAACAACGAATAGATGATAAATAAATAAACAAATAAATAATTAAATAAATAAGCAAGATGCAGCCAAAGGACTTAGAAACAATGTGAGTTTGAAGGAAAAAAAAAAAGAAAACTGCTCTCAACAGAGGTTGCTATCACCACCCCCATGCTTATAAGTGCACTCTCTTTTTTTTTTTTCATATTTTATTTACATTTCACATTTCAAATGTTTCCCCCTTTCCGGATCTCCCCTTGGAACCTCCCCATTCCCTCCACCCTCCCCCTGCCACTATGGGGATATTCTCCAACCCACCCACCCACCCAGAGTCGTCTTCCCTCCTTGGCATTCTCCTATACTGGGGGATCAAACACCCTCAGACCCAAGGGCCTCTCCTCCCCCAATGGATAACAAGACCCTCCTCTGCCCCATTTGTGGCCAGCACCATGGGTCCCTCCATGTGTATTCTTTGGTTGGTGGAGCAGTCTCCAGGAGTATGGGGGGGGTCAGGCCAGTTGCCACTATTGCTACCTCTCTGAGGCTGCAAACTCCCTCAGCTCCTTCAGTCCTATCTCCAAATCCTCCATCTGGTGCTTCACACTCAGTCCTACGGTTGCTGCGAAGTGACTCTTGGGTATTTCAAACTTTTGGGCTAATAACCACTTAACAGTGAGTCTTTTGTGACTGCGTTACTTCGCTCAGGATGATATTTTCAAGATCCATCCATTTGTCTGCGAATTTCATGAAGTCATTGTTTTTAATAGCTGAGTAGTATTCCATTGTGTAAATGTACCACATTTTCTGTATCCATTCCTCTGTGGAGGGACATCTGGGTTGTTTCCAGCTTCTGGCTATTATAAATATGGCTGCTATGAACATAGTGGAACATGTGTCTTTATTACATGTTGGAGCATCTTCTGGGTATATGCCCAGGAGTGGAATAGCTGGGTCCTCAGGTAGTATTATGTTCATTTTTCTGAGGATCTGCCAAACTGATTTCCAGAGAGGTTGTATCAACTTGCATTCCCACCAGCAAAGGAGGAGTGTTCCTCTTTCTCCACATCCTCTCCAACATCTGCTGTCACCTGAGATTTTGATCTTAGCCATTCTGACTGATGTGAGGAGAAATCTCAGGGTTGTTATGATTTGCATTTCCCTGATGACTAAGGATGTTGAACATTTCTTTAGGTGCTTCTCGGCCATTCGAGTTTCCTCAGTTGAAAATTCTCTGTTTAGCTCTGTTCCCCATTTTTTGATAGGGTTATTTGGATCTCTGGAGTCTAGCTTCTTGAGTTCTTTGTATACATTGGATATTAGCCCTCTATCGGATGTAGGATTGGGAAAGATCTTTTACCAATCTGTAGGTTGCCGTTTTGTCCTATTTACAGTGTCGTTTGCCTTACAGAAGCTTTGTAATTTTATGAGGTCCCATCTGTCGATTTTTGATCTTAAAGCACAAACCATTGGTGTTCTGTTCAAGAACATTTCCCCTGTGCCCATGTGTTTGAGACTTTTCCCCACTTTCTCTTCTATTAGATTCAGTGTATCTGGTTTTATGTGAAGGTCCTTGATCCACTTGGACTTGAGCTTTGTACAGAGAGATAGGAATCGATCAATTCTCAATCTTCTACATGTAGACCGCCAGTTGAACCAGCACCATTTGTTGAAGATGCTGTCTTTTTTTTCACTGTATGGTTTTAGCTCTTTTGTCAAAGATCAAGTGACCATAAGGGTTCATTTCTGGGTCTTCAATTCTATTCCATTGATCTACCTGCCTGTCACTGTACCAATACCATGCAGTTTTTATCACTACTGCTCTGTAGTACAGCTTGAAGTCAGGGAGGCTGATTTCCCCAGATGTCCTTTTATTGTTGAGAATAGTTTTTGCTATCCTGGGTTTTTTGTTATTCCATATGAAGTTGAGAATTGCTCTTTCTAGGTCTATGAAGAATTGAGTTGGTCTTTTTGAGAGACCCAAGTGCGCTTAATCACTGGGCCATCTCTCCAGCCCCATGTTACTCTTTTGATCCCATTTGTACAAAACTACCTCAGTAGGAACATGCTGGAGGGAACTTATCTGTGGAGAGAATCCTCTGCTGTTCCTGGAGCTCTGCCAAACCAACTCTTTCAGAGTTGATTTCTAGGCAATTTCTGGTGACTATTTTAAACACACAATTTGGTAACTTTACTTTTGTTTGTTCTTATTCAGTTGCTCTTGGCATTTCTGTTGGATGTTTTAAGCACCTGATTCCATGATGTACCTAACTGCTGCTCTTAGATGTTTGCTTCTTAGAATTTCTTCTTAGATTACTAAATAATAAATTAATATATTTTTTTGTGAAAAATTTCCTACACATAAATATTTGCAGTTGAGAAACATAGATGCAAATAAGACTCTCCAGAAGCCATGTCTTTTGTGGTCATGCCACTTTTAAAAATATGACAATGACCACTAAATACATTCGATGTCCTTCGCAAACCAAAGTCTTGTTGTGGTTGTGTTCCTTTAATAATTATGACCCTTGGGATGACCTTCACCTAATATCATTCTCTCATTTAAAATATCCGTAACAATCAGATATATCCTTAAAATTAGAAATTCAACTCTCAACATTTCATAGCAAAATATAATTAACCACAAACTGTAAACTATTTTCCTTAACTCAAACTTTTTGAGCTATTATTTTCTTTGGGAAATATTTACTTTTATTCTTTTTGTCTCTTGAGAATGACAGACATGAGGACTGCATCTACATCATTCTTGTTTCTGCACCTCTTCTATTCCCCTCACACTCTGTCCTAAACTGATTACTGCTGCTTTGTTTATGCTTATTTCTACAAATATATATGTGAATATAAGTGTAAACACATTTATGTGTAACCTACAAAATCTGTTTAGTGCTACTGAAATGCAAATGCTTGCTCAGCTTACCTCTCAAGATTAGACCTGCTTTGTGCATGTTCATTTTTCTTGAAAGCTGCGTTTTCATCTATCAGGAGCCAGTGATCAATTTTGCCTCTTAATATAGGGGAACTTGTAGAATTTATACAGTCTCACAGTAGTATGTCAACTGGCATTGTCATTATGCCAATCTTGTTCAGGCAAACATGTTGTCGAGATTTCATTGGTATATTTTCTTTGTCATGGCTATGGAACATAATGTAGAAGCAGACTTCTTGTTCCTCTGACTCCTACTATATTTCTGTCCCATCTTCCATGAATTTACCTAAGACTTAAGGTAGATTTTGCATTGCAGATATATCAGGAAAAGATGGAAAGCCGATATCACTTTTTTTTTTTTTTTTACATTTTGCATTTTGCTTAGATGTGGATCTCTGTAGTGGCTTCTGGCTTAAACTAAGAAGATTTTTGGATGAGGGGTCAGAGATTATCTGTGAGTATAAGGATAATTATTTAGAATACAAATAGAAATTATATTCATTTAGATAACTGGCAAGAAAAAGTTTTCCTCTATGACCTTAACATTCCCAGCCTTAGGTATTTGGCTAGGTTTATAATATCAGACAGAAATTTTTCTACTGTTCATGGTCTTTAAGTCTCTTTTCACAGCTGTTACCAACTCCAAATATAAAAATGCATCATGTCTACCTTCTTGTCAGTATTGTCATAGTTGTGATTTATATACGTTGATAAAATATCTCCTTTTGCCACCTTCATAACATACTTGGTCACCATGAGTGCCTCATGGAGAAGGCTTTCAAGTGTGTTCCAGCTTGGTCCCCCCCTACCACTTCTATATCTGCAGTTTGTGTTGTATTTAACAGTAGGTTATTAAATTCAACCTTTCAACAGCATCCATGTGCAATGACAATACCCATGCAGGCTGGGAACTATTTTGCATTCTCCATACTAACAACTTGAGATATGTTTTCTGTATATGGAACTGGGGTTATTGGTAGATAGCCAATGGCTCTGGCATTTGAAAACTTGGAAAGAATACAATTTATAAACAAAGTATAAAATAGTACCAATTTCAGATTGTGATAATGTTGTCCTTGGATAACCAAGTTTATCAGAGCAGGAGCAGAAATGGCTGGCAGACAGTTCATTCTCTTGGCCAAGCAATGAAGAATTAGGAATAGCTTTTCCTAAAAGTTGCTTCAAAGGCCCAGTCCCTGAGAACTACCTTTCTTCTATTAATTTTCAGCAGCTTCCAGAAGTAGCATCAACCCTTGGCATATGAACATTCAGATCTTAATTCGCAAACAATAACACCAAGGCATATACCCAAACATATACCCTCAAGATGTTTATAAAGAACCCAAAGCCTAATAAATTTTATTGTGAAATGATTTTGGAATAAAACAAACTTTATCAGAGAGATAAAGCTTATTAAACTGATAAATGCCACCTTAAGAGACCTAGTACTTCATAGAGCTTCCCACAGGTTTTATCCTATAGTGTGGCAATTTAGCCCCATGTAATTATTTCGGTATTGTGACGTACACAGGAGAAACAAGTATGAATATTCCCTGTTGCTACAGAGTCTGGATCATATTCTGGTTTCAAAATGTGTTTATTTCCACAGGGTAGCTACTAAGGTACAGAAGATCAATCTTACCATTCACAAGAGAAAAATAAAACTGCCCATTTTTTCAGTGATAGAACAGTTAAATGGACTCCTGAAGGGTACTTATTACTTAAAAAAAAAAAATAGCTTTGAGCCACTTTGGAAAAAATGCAATAAAAAAGGAACTCTTCAAATCTAAAATTACAGACATGTTTATAAGTCAAGATACATCATTTTTATTTGTTTGTTTCTTTTGCTAGGAGAATGATAAAAGATCAAAAGTGTTACCTGATAAACAGTAACATAATTTGTGAAATCATAGCTTTCCTAATGTCTAAACTTATAATTCTTCCCACTTTAGATAATTTATGACCAGTAATGTGTGTTTTTTTCAGTTCTCATTAGCTACTGAATAGCTTAGACCTACATTCTATGTTTCTTTTTTAATACTTAAAATGTCTGCCTCTTAAAAAATAAATTTATTATATACATCATCCTGATAAAATAGAAGTCATGGGTCTTTTGGACACATATGTATTTTAAAGAAAATTTTATTTTATTTTTAAAGAAGTAACAAATCTATCATGTTTCTATAGGGAATCACAATAGTAGTATAAATGAAGTGAAGGAGCCTAAGTAAACTATGCTTAGCAATACAAACAATATATCGCTTGTTTTACTTATCTTCTATTCAATCCTACAGTGAAAACTGAACAGTCAATATTCACTTTTTTCCAATAAAAAGTCATTTAAATTTTTATTTTCAATTTAAATACAGATATCTCATACTAGAACTCTGATGGAAGTCCCCTGCTCCACCAGATGCCATGCAAACACCCAGAACCCTAGGTAAGTCTCCTGCATGTGCAGCCTCTGCGTTCAGTGTCCACCCAACCTGCCTTCAACCACTCCCCATCTTCCAGTCACCATATTCTGGCCCACAACTCTGGTGAAAGCCCCATGATGCATCATAGGCCAAAACCTCAAAAAAACAGGTAAGCCCTAGTGTCCCCAACCTTCTCCCTTCAGGACCTCCCATATCACCTAGGATGCCCTTCAAATTTATGGACCTCTTTTTCTTTATTAATGTTACATATTTATGCATGCATAATCACATATATTAATACATCTACAAATACAGCATGCTGAGCCTATATAGTGCTTCTCATATGAATATAATCCATATAATATAGTAGTCACTTCTTTTCTGTATCCCTTTATCTAAGGGTGGTATCCCATGAGATTTTTGTCATCCATGTTGGTATTTCAGGTCCTATTGTCATTGCTCAGATTTTGTTTAGGATACCATATTGTTGAGATTGCATGTGTGCAGCACGCTACATATCTCACAGGACATATTCCTTTATTCTGTCTCTTACAATCATTCAACCCCCTTTCCTCATATTATCTGAGCCTGGACTATGGGAATCGTGATTTAGATGTATCATTTGATTCAGGGCACACTGTAATGGTGGATCTTTTTAATTAAAAGAAACATTAAAACTAAATAATTGTAAAATAATTCAATCTTTTAAATATCCCAAAGATAACTTTTCAATCAATAAGATATATGACTAGAGTTGAGCACAATACATTCTCATCATTGTCCCTGTGAATTACAAACAACACCACTATTTTCTACAATACTATTACAGTTGATTTGGAAGATAAGAATATACCACTTGGCTCACAGAAGAGAATATATAAGTTATGGTTTACTCATGCAGTGTGAAACAAGTGAATGTGACCATGTGCTATGATATTCATTGCCTGCTTTCATATGGCATTTTGGAAAATATAAATATGTAATTATAAAAAATACATGTGTGCTTTGCATGTGTTGGGGAAGGAGAATGATTCTAAAACAGGCATTTGCAAGTTATTAAAATGTTGTTTCCTGTGGTTTTGTTTATCTATAAGGATGGAACACTAGCTCTGACATACAAAGCATGACCAACTGAAGCAACCCTACACATACTATCAGGTGCTTTAGAAAAGGTATTTTATTATTCCTGCTGAGTGAATGGGAAAACAGTATATTTTAGAAAATACAATCATCGAATTTTATAACCCTTTGCTTCCAAACCCTTCTAATGTATTACAGAAATGAGTTCCTTTATGGAAGAATTCACAAAGCTGTCCCATCTCTCACTGTTTATCTATCATCTATCTATGTATCTATCTCTGTATCTATCTATCTATCTATCTATCTATCTACCTATCTATCTGTACTTATCAATCATCTTTCTATCATCTATCTATTATCTACATAATAGTTAATCTACTGCATCTCATATATAAAGTCATCCTATCTACATTGCAGATGTTTTAAATAAATGTCTTTAAATATTACCATACTTTTCATTATAATCACTCCATGAAATAATACTAAATTTGGGGGGAATTATACATTGTTCATGATACTAAAACTTGGTGCAAACCCTACAAAAATAAATGTGATGCTTTCTCAAAATGTAAAACTAGACTACATCACATCACATGCACACACACACTGATGTATGAAGGTATTCATAAATCTACTATGATTTCTTAGTATTACGTCTAATGACAGCTAAGAATAAAAAGAGAGTAACTCTCAGCAATCTCTAAGTTTAGTGAATAACTATGAAAAAGAATGCCAGCTTGAACTGCCATAACACGGAAGAATTCTTAAGAATGAGACTTACTGTGTAATTTCTTGAACCACAAGCAAATGCCACAAAATCATGAAGTTCAAGTATCCTGAAGCATAGATAATCTACCATGTTCTCTGCACAGGCTAACATACAGTGCTTACAATAATTTACACATTTGTAAACAATAATGTTTGAACTATATTTTTATTGATTATTTACTAATTTTGTAATACACATTATAAAATGTATTTTGATAACCTCTGACCCTAGATTCCTACTTCTAACTCCCTTTAGTCCTCCATTTTGTCTCCCTTCTAACTTGATGTCCTCTTTTGGGGACAGGGTCCAGAGTCTAGTTAATGCTTTTTTCCCCTTTCATTGAAAATAGATAATTTATCCTGTTGACAATTATTCTTCCCTCTATTAATAATATTATAGCATATAAGCTATTTTCAAAAATAGAAGAATATGATAAATTATTATTTGTAAACAACCTACTATATTTATTCTACCACTTGGAATACTGCATGAGAAAAAAGTCTTATTAAATTTAAGCCAAAGAATGGTGGCTCTAACAATCATCTAGATGAATTAAACAAACCTTCTTACATAAAGGCTTTCATTCCGTTATCACAGACCTTGTAACAGTGCTTTAAAATTTATTTGATATTATCTACCACTGCATGTGGTGGCATACACCTTTAATCCCAGTACTCAGGAGGCTGAGATAGGGAACCTCAGCGTCAGGGGCCAGCCTTGTTTTACATAAAGAGTTACAGGCTATCCAGTGTTATGTAGTGTGACCCTGTCTCACATAAAGCATGTATTTTAATTAAAATTCTGTAGTGGTTCAGTGGCTAATTTGCTTGTATTTTAAAGCTAAGGATTGAAATTATGATCCCCATACCCCATGTAAAATCTGGTTTAATATGGGGTACAGTTTATAATCTTATACTTCAGGATAAAAACACGGGGTTTGGAATGACCATGGGAGCAATCAAGATTACAAGAATAAAAGAATCCATTAGATTTTGAAAGAAGTCATGCCCAAGAAAGTTAAGTGAGTAATAGAGAAACACACTTAAATTTTTGTAGTCTACAAACTGGAAAGCATGTGTGTAACTGCATTCAAGTATCCACGTATATGTAAGCACATACACAAACACACACACACACTTCAAACATATATACACACAAACACATTTTATTAGATATTATAGTGTCACATAAAAATTTAGAAAGGATTACATTCTTAGATTAGCTATGTTTACATGGGAAGGGGCAAAATTCATACCTATTGTATAAGCTTAACATTACTTTTAGTACTTTTATGGAAGAATTATCTCTTGAATATTAACTTAGTAAGAAAAATAGAAAGTGAAAGTGTTTTATTAGTATTTTCTACTTATTTTGGCTTTCTCACCAGTTAAAAGATATATAAAGGCATTTACACATTAAATAACTCAAAAATCAATACCAAGAAATAAGTTTTACATATAACCTAATTATGTGATTTTTTTTAATGACAAATGCTAAACAAAGATTTTTGCTCATTTTTTATTTATTTATGAGAAATCTAAATTTCCAAATAGCACCCTGTAGGATCCACTGTAACATGTTGGGACTGTTTTGTGACATTAGACACTTGGTGATTAAGGAACCCTTTAATGATTCATCCAGGCAGATGGAGGGCATTCTGGACAGATGGTAAGACCATCCTGCATATGTTAATATCCTCTGAGAAGTAAGCATTCTCCATTCACTAGCATGGACAGAAATCTACCCTTCTGTTATGGTGTCCATTTGCTTATCATTCTCAGTATCACTGAAGATATTATACAAGCTGAGAGAGGGTAGGCCACTAGGAATTTTTTTATTTCACAAATGAGCATGATATGAAATTGTTCAAACAGTTACAGAATGGAAATATATGCAGTAATGTGGGCAGTAATGATACATTATACATCAACAAATAGCCCACCTCAAACAGTCAGCATACAGTAGCTGGTCTGAGACCCCTGACACATATACAACAGAGAAAGACCTGGCCTGGCCTGGCCTCAGTGCGAGAAAATGCACCTAATCCTTGAGAGACTTGAGGCCCCAGGGAATGGGGAGTCTTGGTGGGGTGTGGGCGGGTGGGGACATCCTCTTGGATACTGAGGAGGAGGAAATGTTGAAGGATAGACCCTGGGAGGGGGATAATGACTTGACTGTAATAAAAGATTAAAGATAATTTCTTAAAAATACATGAGAATTGGTATCTGCCTACATCTAGAATGAATCAGCATAGTACACATCATTCACTGACTGTAATTCTAAGATTCTATAAACTTACATTTTATGAACAGAATCATTCTCATATAAAAGAATGCATTTTTCCTTCTTAGTATTTTCCATAAAAATGTGTAAGAAGAAGAAGGGTAGAGTTTTAATTGAGTTGTAGAATATTTGGAAGCTAGCAGTGATTTGACAAATTGCTGTCAGGAATACATTATTGGAAGATATTGCAAAAGAGACACAAGATATGATTTAAGAGGATTGCAAGCAAATCAAATTAGCTCAAGATATTGCACCTGTTTCTTCTTATCTATGTTCCCTAACTAAGGGAGTGTGTGTGTGCGTGTGTGTGTATATGTGTTAGTGAGTGTGTGTATGTGTGTGTATGTGTGTGTGTTTATACATGTGTCCATATGAACTTTTTTTTTCAGTGTGCATTGACCTGCTACTAATTAATGGATCCCTTCCAAGGGGATAGATGTCTTAACATTACTGATATTTAAATGTGACCTATTTAGAATCATCAATTTTGTGACTATAATAATTCTAAAATTAAATGATAGTGGATTGAGGCAGACCCTGAGCCAGATATGAATATAGAGACATACAGAGGAAAAGAATGTCATGCACAGAATCCAGAGAGGTCTGAAAAATACAAAGGAACACAACCAGAGAGACAAAAAGAAAATTATCAAAGATTAATACTATCACCAGAAAATGGAAAAGAAGAAAAGAAAAAAAAAGACAGATATTCCAGAGCCTTTGAGCAAGCATGGCTTTATAAATAACTTGGTACATAATCCCTACAATTATGTAACAAGAGTTTGTTATTGTTTTATGCCATTCAAAATTGCAACAATTTCATAATGAAAGCCTTAGAAGATGTATATAATGTCTATGATTTCTAAAATCAAAGTAAAGTAACTTAGTCTTCTATAGTCTCCGAAATAGGAAAAGAAATTCCTGGTGCATCTATGACATTTCAATTAAGTTCAGGCTGTTCTGTTATGTGAAGCTTGTTCAGTGGTAAAATTTGTAAGTGAGCAAAATAGAATGCCTTTTGGCTCTCCATGAAAATTGCACTTCCCACAAATGCATATTATATTAATGGAGGGTGAAATGCAAAATGATATACTGTAAATTCCATATGGACAAACATGATTATTAAGCAATGTAATATAACACAGATAGAGATGATAAATTGCAGTCTCACTTTCTTTGAAAGGGCATCTTCTGCTTCTGGCTTTTGGATGTAGTTGAATATAAGTTGTGATATTTTCTATTTCCATTATCTTCCAAAGACACATTCTGCAGAGATAGAAATTCCTATTTGAAATCACGCATTTTAAGCAACTACAGTTATATAGCCAAGAGGCTAGTAGTATATCAGCAATGATTGATTGGGAGTTATTCAATTAGAGCAAAGGCTTCTGGGTTTATATTTGTGCCTGTAAAAATCTCCACATGTACACCTAAGCTTGGTAGAATATCATTATTTCAACTTGAAAAAAGGCCCATATATAAATTCAGGTTTGTTCTTAATCATTTAGACTAGTTGTTATTTATTTTCCTTCATTAGGAAATAGGTTTTGAAATGTGTTTTGGATTATTTTTATATTTTTTGTAACTACTATATTTCATTTCCACTTTAAGTAGCTTCACATTGTCCTAGAATAACCAGAAACTCTATGCAGGCAGAGTGAAGTAGACTAATATCAGGGCCTAGACTCTAAAATAAGGGAATCAAAGAATATATTTTCATTCAAAAAATAAATAAAGTCAGTTGGCAGAGACCACAGGACCTCCCAACCTGTGATTTCCTCATAGTTTTATTCATTATGTTTCAAAAACTTGTGCCTTTGCAATAATGTACTGAAAATATTATTAAATGAAAACCATAGGGGGAATCACCAAGTGTTTAGAAATAACAAATGTAATTAAATCTTCAATTTCATATGAAAGTCTGAAAAGAGAGAAGAAAGGAACGAAGGAAGGATGGACTGTTCATCTACAAAGCAAAGAGACCACCTGTGGTAAGGAAAAATGTTTCCTCTGTCATTTCTCGGTTTTGTTTTTGATATTTTTTCTATTTTGTCTTTATTTTATTCTTTTCCTTCCTCCCTCCCTTTCTCCTTTCATCCTTCCTTCCTTTTCTTTTTATTTCTTTCTTTTTCTTTTTCTTTTTGGATAGGGTTTCTTAGAATTAGCTAAGTAGAACAAACTGGTCTCAAGTGAACCCTACTACTGACAAGCTATCTCTCAGTTTTTCTAAAATAAAAATTTAGTGTTGGTCATAGCAAATAGTTTGATGTGTTAGGTCACAGTTTCATTCAACGTTTGTGTGGTGTGTTATTATGGAAATAGGTTCACATTCCTATGGGACAGGTATATATTAAGAAAACAAAAAGTTCAACAAATATAAATACAAAGGAAACTGACCACCATGCTGTATTAGTATGAATGTATACATCTATGCATTCTCATTCCATTAACTTTACCAATAAGCTAAATTTAGCATGAACGGACATTCATGCAAAACAAAAGCCTTTCACACATTGTCAGTCTTTTACAGATTTTTAGCTGTAATTAAGTGTTCCTGTGCATGTGAGTGCATGGGCGAGTGTGTGTGTGTGTGTGTGTGTGTGTGTGTGTGTGTGTGTGTATGTTGTTCTGTTAATATGTTTTAAATATAAAAATAATCATGGGAGAGATAAACTTGGGAATTAAACAATGAAATATTGTTTCCCTTCCTCTTCATATTTCTTGACACATTTTAGACTCTACCCGGGCTTACCACAATCATAATGCATAATTTTGTACTATTCTAAAATAAAACAAACAAACAAACAAACAAAAAACCATGACTGAAGACCTTGTTACCTGGGACGGGCCACTCATTAAAGCCCATGGACCTTATTAAATTTGACCGTCAAAGAATTCTAGGATGGATCTGTTAAGGGGAGAACCTCATAATTGATACATTATTGGGCTACAAAAGTTCAAATTGAATGTATATATTCAGAGACTCTCTTGTAACTCACAGAAAATTTACGTTTTACTACTTTTTCTTAATCCACTGCAGAAAAAAGTCCTTTTAGCTATACCTACATGTACCCAAACACACACACACACACACACACACACACACACACACACACACTTTATATATATAATCATTATAAGCACCTTGGACAAAAGAAAATATTATAAGAAATAAATATTCATGGTATATATTCAAGAAGAGTTTGTGGGCAATTAGTATACATAGTGTAACTGTTTGAACTTTATAAAGTTTATAAATGTTGTTTGTAACTATCTCTAACATAATATAGTGAACTTTATATGTTTACAAAGTTTCTTAGTGTATATTAACTTAAAATACAGTGATAGTTAAGATTTAATCATATAGATAATGGATAGAATATGCATATTTAAGTCTTTGAAGTGCTAAGTCACATTTTGGACAATACATTTATTTACCTCATATGTAACAAAACTCTGTAAAAACATCGGAAAGCAATGAAAACTGTATAGTCCAGTAATTGTAATTCCTTTACAGTACAGACTCTCATAGCATTCAAGGGATATTACAGTAATTTCATCACACACTTTAATACTCTTCTAATTTTTTAAAAATTTAGAAAGCAATACTCATTCTATATGTTTCAGAAGATTTTAAAAAGAACTAATATGTTACTCTGAATATACTCTGAAATTCATGGAACATCATATAAATATAAGCAAGTATTCTCATGCGATGAAACAAAGCAAATGATCAATCTAGAGAGAAATGACCTTGAATTTTAATTTATTGAAATATTAATGCAGTCTGTATCATTTAATCATCACTGGATAGCACAGTAAATACTTTGATGATATCCAGTTGTAGAACTGACACAGACACAAAGCTGCGATTAGTATCTCTTATATCAACTCAATAATGCCCAAGGAAATAACATTGTATAAGAATCAGTGAAGGTGTCTTTATTTTTTTTGAAAGAGATTATTGGGCAGGTAACTTCCCTCATGATATCTAATTTAATATAAAGACTTAATACTTTCAATGCCAATGCAATAGACTGCAGGTTTGTCCTTCAGACAGGTATTCTACATAGAATTCTCAAGTTTTTGCAAGCTACTCCATTACAGTCAAAACATGGTCTTACTCAAACAGCATTTCTGTCTCTATGATTACATTCTACAATGATCAGATGACCGTGAGACTTAACAAATTATACTGCTCTTCTTGAACATTTACTGGTCATGTACACAATGTATCTAATGTACACAACTTGTATAATAAGAAAACATAGTATGGTTTTGAAAATTTTTTCATGAAATGTTTTCATTTTTATCTCCATGAAAATATGTTTAAGGAAGAAACAATTTTTTAATTAATGGTCTCAGACAAAAGGCCATTATTATCGCTATGGAAAGCTGTTTATTAGCCAGAAAATAACATTCCTAATTATCTTATTGGAAATACTGGGAGTTACTGGATTATGGCATAACCAATTTTATGTATAAAATTATTAGATGACAAAATCAATTTATTGGAATAAATGCCAGAGCTTACTGTCTCCGCATTTGAAGTATGTATCACATATAACTCATAAATTATGCCTTCTTTCTCGACCCACCTGAAATGTTACTATGAAAGCAATAAAAGCACACTTTAATGAATATTTCCCTTGCAGTGCCCCTTTTATTTCAATTAATTTAGCCTAACCAAACATTTGTATTCAAACTAATTATTTTTTGATTGGGTAAATGCACTCATATACAACAAATGCTGTAAAATAAAGTGAACATCAAATGCTAGTGTTTATAAAATAAATGTAATAATATCATATAGTAATTATCAAATGCTAAGAGAACATTTTTAGTTTGAAACAAAAGAGAAGTTCTAGATAGTATGTCTCTACTACCTATACCTATAGCTTTTTCTCTCAGAAACTGAAGATACTTTTAGTTTTCTTCTCAAACATTTTAACATTAGATTAACATTCTCAGTCAATAGTTTATTTTTAAATTAAGAAGTAGAAAATACTATTTGAAAATAAACCAATAACTTTTAGATTCCTATAAATGCCCCCAAAATTACACGTTTTAAACCACTGAATATATATAAAGCTTGATGATGTACAGTGACTTTTTTTTCGAATTTCTTATAACATTATTTGATATTTTGGAGGTTCAGCACTAAACTTGGCCTTTATGTTCTAATGTCTGCCATGTTAATTTTTTCATATATGTGATAATTACTGCTAGTAAAAACTTTTAAAATGAAAGGTGTAAAAGTAGTAGACGGAAATATTTCTGAGAATTATAAAGCCTGAAGGAAACACTGTATTATTTAAAGTAACATGCACACAGTCAAACTACAAAAGAAAGAAATTCTGTGTACATGAGTTTAATTTATGAAAGTGGTAGGCTGTTATTTTTTTAAAATACATATTTTTGTCCTGACATGTATGCATTTCTGCTAAAAATAAGATCCACAAGATTAATAAAACCTTATAATAATATATTTTGATAGTTTAATTGAATGTCCTTTATTTATAAAGGAGAAATCTGTAAGTATCAAAACTTTAAAGAAAATTTTAGAACTATTCACACCATCGAGTGCTTTTCTCAAAGGCTCTGAATGTGTGCCTAGCATAAAATTTGCCATGTATATATGCAAATACATTTGCATGCAAGCTCGCAAATGCATTAAAGTCTTCTATGATTCTTCATGCAATATTGGTAGCCAATATTCCTAGGATTCTATGCCATTTTTATTTGCTCTTTTTTCATTGCTTGGTCAGTCAGCAGACACAGTTGGTGCTCAGAGCCTAACTCTGGACTTTTCTTGAGAGCATTTTTATAACACAGAAGTTTCTACTGTGTCATACAGCAACTTGGAAGCAAGAGGCCCTGTTAAGTTTGACCTATATGAATCATTAATGGTGTAGGAGAGAGCTCCCACTAAGAGAATAAATAGTATGTTTTCTGCTGAGTGGGAAGCCCTGACTTTTGGTTACAGTCAAGGTGATAAGATCAGGCATAAGGCAAGGTCACTGAAATGGGAGACAGTTTAGAATTTCTAAAAGGAGGCTTATTTCCTTTATTTTTCAATAATTCTGTAAGGTCAAGGCCAGAATTTCTACCAGCATTTAAAAACAGTAATAAAAATGCTGTGGCAAGCACATCATTTGAGGATACTTGGGATGAAGGTTAAAGAATCAAATCTTTTGGTTTAGTGTTCATTTCAAACCCCATTAATATTATGACATCCTCAAATTTAATTGAAAATATTTTAAAGTACACCATACTTAATTTGGCATATCATGTACCATTACAAAAAAAAATTACTCCCACACAAAACCTTCTTTAAGAGAATATATTACAATGGTTATAGTATAAAAAGAACTTTTTATTCTGATACAGATTTACAATTTTTATTTTTTCCTGTCAGTTTTATGGATTTATAAAGAATTTTCACTACATGGAATTTTCCAAGTACATTGCCATCAACTCAGCTTTCCAAAATTGTAATAACTATAGTCCCTTCCTTTTCAAAATATTTTTCTTGAGAAATTATTCATTGTAATGAAAAATGAGAAAATACAAACACTTGACTTCTAAAGAAATGACAATATTTTGAATTAAGACTACAGCAGGAACAATGTCATGATTATAGACTCAGGGAAGAGATTAAAATGATTTCCAATCTTTATTTTCTTGCCTTCTTCCATTGGAGGTTACAAGGAAATATTAGACATCTTAAATGCAGAAGAAATTCCTAACCCAAAACTTCCCGGACACATGAGTTTATCTCAGTTCATAGTACTTGATAATGGTAACTGGAAGTGAGTAGAACATTAGCTACTGAGTATCACTAAACTCAGAAAATATGAATTTTAAAAGAGTTTGCTATAAAATCTATCCTAAGGAGAGACATTATCTGAGAACACAAGCAAATATTCTTTTGGGTCTTACAAATCCTAAGAGACCACAGATCTCAGCCCAAACTACTATTCCAAGCAAAACTTTCAATCACCATAGATGGAGAAACCATGATATTCTATGATAAAATTTAATTTAAATAATATCTTTCCACTAACCCAGGCCAACAGAGGATACTAGAAGGAAAACTACATCCCAATAAGGCTAACTACACTCAAGAAAACACAAGAAATAAATAATTTTACACCATTAAAACTTATAGAGGACACACACACACACACACACACACACACACACACAAAACCAAAACCAAAAACAAAAAAACACCAGGTCCATCATCAAAATAACAGAAAATAACAATCATTGGTCATTAATATATTTAAACATGCATGGACTCAATTTCTCAGTTAAATGGCACAGGCTAACAAAGTGGGGATGGCTAAACAGAACACATCATTCTGCTGAATACAAAACACATCCCAGCAACAAAGATAGGCATTATCTCAAAATAAAGAGCTAGAAAAAAGATTTCCAAACAAACAGATCTTAGAAACAAACTGGATTTGCAACTCTAATATCTAATAAAATAAATGTTCAAACAAAAGTAATTAAAAGTGCTCATCAAAGGAAAAATCCATCAAGAGGACATTTAATTCTGAACATCTATGTTCCAAATTCAAGGGCACCCACATTTGTGAAAGAAACATTACTAAATCTTAAATTATACATAGAAACCAAGACATTATGGTAGAAGTCTTCAACACCCCACTCTCTCTAATGGGCAGGGCATCTAGAAGAAACTAAATAGAGAAATAGCAAAACTAACAGAGATTATGACATATAAGACATATATCTATGTCGGGGTTTCTATTCCTGCACAAAACATCATAACCAAGAAGCAGGTTGGGGAGGAAAGGGTTTATTCAGATTACACTTTCCACATTGCTGTTGATCAACAAAGGAAGTCAGGACCGGAACCCAAGCAGGTCAGGAAGCAGGAGCCGATGCAGAGGCCATGGAGGGATGTTACTTACAGGATTGCTTACTCTGGTTTGCTCAGCTTGCTTTCTTATAGAACCCAAGATTACCAGCCCAAGGATGGCACAACCCACAATAGGGCCTCCTACAACCCTTGATCACTAATTGAGAAAATGCCTTACAACTGGATCTCATGGAGGTATGTACTCAAGGGAGGATATATATAATTTCCAAACACAAGAAAAAAATACTTCTTAGTAACTCGCTGAACTGTCTCCAAAATTGATCATATAATCTGTCAAAAAAGAAACCTCAAGATACAAGATAAAAGATGATTGAAATAATCCAATTCATCTTATCAGATCACCATGGATTAAAACTGGACTTCAAGAATAACAGAAACAACAGATTCATAGAATCTACATATTCATAGAAACTGTGGAAATTTCTACTGAAATATCATTGAGTCAGAGAAGAAATTATAGAGTTTCTAAAATTCAAAGAAAAGGAGGGCACAACATACACAAACTTACGGGACATAAGCAGTACTAAGGGGAAAGTTATAGAGCATTAAGTGCCCTCAAAATGAAATTAGAGAGTTCTCATCCCAAGGAATTAAAATTACACTTTAAGACTTATGGGACAAGTGGAACATGCCACCATATAGAAGAACACAAGAACTGGTAAGGGTGAATAAGAACAGATGCCATGATTCTCACATCTTAGAATGGCAGGAATTAAGTCATTCCATGGCTATATCTATCTGCTTTGGAGCACATAACCATGACACCCAATTGAGAGGAGGACAATAATCATTAACATGGAGAAAACACATAGTGACCTTCCCCATACAAATAGAGCACCACTCACATCTCAAACTGATCAAATAGGAAATACATAGCCCCAAATCCCACCCTACTCATCAATAGTTAAATTGTCATTGCCCACATGGAATAATGTGCAATTTATTTTATTGTGGATCTTCCTAAAATGGCTGTTCGACTGATCTGTAACATTTTGGGAAGAGTTCTCTCTCCTGAACCTGGACCTAGGAGCTACCTGTCAGAGCAAACTAAAGCAGCTTCCACCCCTGCAGCTAAGGATTAACAATAGAAGTTTTTTGGTATATTTCTCTCTATGAAGTTAAGACCAGCAAAGACCAGCAAACTCCAGCAAACACCAGCAAAAACCAATGAAAATCAGCAAAATGTTGCAGGAAGTAGCAATGAAAGAGCATCATCTCACTGTTTTTAGGTTCCTATTTGTAGTCTTTCTTAACATCAGGAGCCCTCTTAAGTGTCTGTTTTCAGGAAAACATCACATGCCCTCTCAAAAGACAGCTTCCAGAAAAATAACATAAGATGACACAATTGTGTTAGTAAAAAAACCAGAAATTTCTACTTCAATCAGGGAAAAGATAAAATAGACCACTCTCTCCCCATATTTTCAATATATACTTGAAGTTCTAGGTAGAACAGTAAGACAACTATAGAAGATCAAGGAATAAATATTTGAAAAGAAGAAGTCAATGTATCAACAGATGATATAAGAGTATACGTAAGTGACCAAAATTTTCTATCATAGAACTCCTCCACCTGATAAACACCTTTACCACAGCTATATACAAAAGTAACTCAAGGAAATCAGTAGTGTTCCTCTACACAAGTGATAAACCAGCTGAGAAAAAAGTTAAAGAGGCAAACCCATCACAAATAATATAACATATATTAGTGTAACTCTAACAAAGAAAATGAAAGACCTGAAAGACCTGTATGACAAGAACTTCAAGTCTTTGAAGAAAGAAATTGAAGAAGATATCAGAAGATTGAAAGATCCCTATGCTCAATGATCTGTAGAATTACCATAGTGAAAATGGCCATCTCACCAAAAGCATTTTACAGATTCAATGCAATCACCAACAAAATTCCAACACAATGCTTTAGAAATCTTGAAAGAGTACTTCTCAACTTCACATGTAAAAACAAAAAGCCCTGGATAGAAAAAAAGCAATCCTGAACAATAAAGGAACATCTGTAGGAATCACCATCCCTGACTTCAAGCTGTACTACAAAGTAATAATATTAAAATCTGCATGGTATTGGTAAAAAAACAGACAGGTTAATCAAGGGAATATTTTTGAAGACCCAGAAATAAACCCACACACCTCTGGATAGTTTATTTTTGACAAATAAACCAAAACCATAGAATGGAAAAGGGAGAGCTTCTTCAACAAATGGTGATGGTCTAACTGGATATCTGCATACAGAAGAATGCAAGTAGATCCATATTCTTCCCCTGTACAAACCTCAAGTCTAGTGGATAAAAGACTTCAATGTAAAACCTGATACATTAGAACTAATAGATCAGAAATTGGGGAATAGCTTTGAACTCTTTGGTACAGGAGAAAACTTGCTTGAACAGAACACCAGTGGTTCAGGCACTAAGGTCAAGAAGTAAATGAGTCCTCATGAAACTGAATGGCTTCTGTAAGTCAATAAGCACCATTAATAGAACAAAATGGCAGTCTATAGATTGGGAAAATTATGATAACCATTAACATAATCACTAGCACTATATCTGACAGAGGGCTACTCTTCAAAATATATAAAGAATAAAAACAGTTAAACACCAAGAATCCAAATAAGCTAATTTAAAAAATGGGGTACAGAGCTAAACATAATTCTTAACAGAGGAATTTTGAATGGCAAGAATCATATAAAGACATGTTTAATGTCCTTAGTCATTGGAAAAATGCAAATGAAAACAACTGTGAGCATTTGCCTTACACCAATCAAAAGTTAAGATAAAAAACTCAAGGAACAACATATGCTGGCAAGATATGTGGACCAAGGTGAACTCTCCTTCACCGCTGGTGGGAGTGCAAATTGTTACCACTCTGGAAATCAATTTGGCGCTTTCTCAGAAATTTGGGAATAGTTGTACCTCAAGGCACAGCTACACCACTCTTGGGTATAATCCAAAATTGTGACCTACCATCCGACAAGGACACTTTATTTGTTTGTTTGTTTTTCAAGACAGGGTTTCTCTGTATAGCCCTGGCTGTCCAGAAACTCACTCTGTTGACCAGGCTGGCCTTGAGCTCAGAAATGTGCCTGTCTCTGTCTCCATTTTTGACACTTTTTCAACTACGCTCATAGCACACTTACTCATCATAGCTAGAAACTAAAAACAACCCAGATGTGCCTCAACTGAAAAATGGTTACAGAAAATGTGGCTCATTTACACAATGGAATACTACTCAGCCATTAAAAACAAAGACATCATTAATTTCACAGGCAGATGGGTGGAATTAGAAAATATCATCATGAGTAATGTAACTCATGCCAAAAAAGACATGCATGACAGGAGCCTAGCATCTCAGAGACTCCATCCAGCAGCCAATGGGAAGAGATGCAGAGACCTACCACCAAACATTAGATGGAGCTTCGGGACTCTTATGGAAAAGTTGGAAGAAGGACTAAGGAGCCCGACGAAGACAGGAAATCTACATGAAGACAAACAGAGTCTACTATGCTGGACCTGTGAAGGTTTTCAGAGCCTGAATCACCAAGCAAAGAGTTAACATGGGCTGGACTTAGGCCCCTGGCAAATCCATAGCATATAAGCTGCTTGGTCTTCATGAGGATCCACCAACAACTGGAGAAAGGGCTGTCCCTGAGTCTGTTGCCTGCTGTAAAGAAAAATAAAATCATGACTTTGCAGGTAAGTTAATGAAATTAGGAAATATTAATAATTTATATTAGTTATATATTGTATTAATTTATAAATAATTAGTAGTTGTAAAACATTAGAAACTACTAAGTTTGTATTGAGTGAGGCAATCCAGACTCAGGAAAACAAACATTGCACATTCTACATTCTCCCACTTCTGCAGTGTGTGTGTGTGTGTGTGTGTGTGTGTGTGCAAGCACACATGTGTGTATATAAATGTTATTTGGAGGACTATGCATAAGAACAGCAGAATAGAAGGAAAACAGATTTACCTGTATATATTACATAATCTAGCAGTCATGATGCAATCATAAGAGGACATAAACTAGATATTTTACATGGATAGTGTTGTGGATTAATTATGCTGGGCCCATAAGAAGTGGCACTATTAGGAGGTGTGGCTTGTTGGAAAAGGTATGGCCTTGTTAGAGGAATTGTAGTCAACGTGTATGTGGGCTTTGAACACTCACTATTACTGCTCAGTCTCTGCCTAGTGCAGAAACATGTCTTTCCTGACTGTCTTCAGATCGAGAACTCTGAGTGCCTCCAATACTTTGTCTGCATGCTCCCATGCTTCCCATCATGGTGAGAATAGACTGAACTCCTGAAACTATAAACCAGTTCCACCTAAATATTTGCCTTTATAAGAGTTACCTTGGTGTGGTGTCTCTTCAGAGCAATGTCAAACCTAACTAAACTGAAGTTGGTACCAAGGATTGGGTATTTTCTTTGGTAGGCTTGACCATGCTGCTCTTTGGTGGAATGTGGGTTTTGTGACTTTGGAAAGCAGTGAGATACTATAAATGAGGCTTAATGGACCCCACAAGTAGAAGCATGGAAGACAGTGGTGCTGAGGGTGATGTGGATAGTAGGGGCCTGGATTTAGATGTTTCAGAGAAGGATGTTTTATGTGACCTAAAGACTATTCTTGTGATATTTTGGTAAAGAACAAGCCCTTCTTTAAAGAGTCTGCCTGAGACTAAGGTGAGGAGATTCAGATAAATTGTGCTGACAAAGAAAATCTCAAATCAAGCAAATTTAGACTTGCCCTATGGTTCACATTTATGAGGATCATTTTGATCAAGTATAAATTGATTAGAAAGTAATAATACAAACTGTATGTTTCAAGTATTAAAGCACCTAAATCCTGTGTTCAAGAGTATTACATGGAATTAAAGAAGTGCAACCTCCCAGCTAAGTTTTTTCTTTATGTGTTTGCAGCTGAACAAGGGATAGTTATATTAAACATTATTTTGACCTGGTTATTGTTTCTATTTGTACAGAAGAAAATATGATTATGTTTCAGATTGACAAGGGATGGATTATGATGGGTATTCTTTGTTGTCAGCTTGACTATATCTAGAGTCAACTACCAGAATTTATAAAGATATTTTGAAAAGGTTAAGACAGGCTTATGTCCAGGCATGAGTGGAACAGGCCTTTAATCCCATCATTCAGTTTGCCAGGCATGCAGACCTCTGAGTTCAAGGTCAGTTTACAGAGCATGTGCTTAAGGAAGTTACTTAAGAGTTCAGACAGCCAAGCCTAGACAATGAAGAACATAATAGAAAAAAGGGGCCATGTTCCAGCCCTAGCAAGCAGCAGAACTTGGCTGTTTCAACCACATAGCTCTAGAGTCAAGAATAGAAGGGATTGGTACTGGAAAAATTGATGCTTATTAGCCGAAGCTAAGAAATTAGTGATGACTCAGAAAAGACCACCATCACTGAGGTGAAATCTTCTGAGAAGTGTTTTCTGAGAGCAAACAAAATCTGAGTTCAAGAGATAGACAAGTTCGTACCTCATCTTGCATCTTGGCATCCTAATATGTAAATATCACCCAAGTGGTACTGGTTTTTGAAGGCATGAAGGGGTCATGGATAGCAGCTGAGGCTTGTTACTCTGATAGGCCAGAAAAGGTCATTGGTGAAGAAGCAGGCTCAGTTGCAATTGATGGCCCAGGACTTGTAGGGATAAACGTAGCAGAGTAAACTCTGTTTTGCTTTCCAGACTCCATTTTATATTAACTTGCCCTTAGAGAGGCATGGTCCCACCCTTGAGATCTAAGAAAAATCATGAAATATCTCTAGCAGTTGCAAGTCAGATATAACAGCTGCAGCTAGCTGATAATAACATAGCAGGCTAAGAAATATAAGTTGTTCTCAGGTCAAGATGCTCCTTTGTGATGTATGGTCCCTCCTTGTGGTTAGACAAGATGTTGTTGAACATTCCATTACCCTCTTACCATCTCATGTAATGCCAAGGTTTGGAATTCCCAACTTGTTTTGTTTTTCTTTAAAAACCTCCTCCTCTAGACCTCAAGGCTACTCTTCTATCCTGTTGCATCAGTAAGGTTTGCAGCCCAAGATCAAGCTTAAATAAAGACTCTCATGTGCTTGTATTGAAGTCTTGGTTCCTGGTGGTCTTTTTGGGGTTTCACAAACAGATTGAAGGGGTCATGCAAAGAAGTTGAGACTTGGTAGCATGAAAAAACCCTATGAGAAGATATTGGTGAAGACGAGTTGCTGAAGAAGCCACCATTTTATTGGAGATACCAGTACTATGGCATGATCAGCAAGAATAACAGCAGCAATGGAGTAGAGTCAATCAAAGCCTAGAGTGATATAGAAGGCAGAGCAAGAGAAATGATCCAAGATCTTTGGAGAAACCCAGAAGATCATATGTGGATTCCAGATATTGGAACAAGAAGCCATGAAGTTGATATTGCTTTGGATAACCCAAGATGGTAGAGATTCCAGAGCTGTGGGGGGTTGTTACATAGGCAAGCTGCTAATTGGGAAAGGAAATAGCCCTAGAGAAAAGGGTTGTTGCAGTCAACAAAGCTGAAAGGAGTTAGAGATCTGAAGAGCACCTTGACATCAAACCTGTTGTTGCAGAGTTTGGAGATTGCACAGCTGGGTTTTGATCTTGTTTTGGTCCAGTATTTCATCACTATGATGTTTTGGAGTGATAAAATACATCCTGTGATCTTGGAGGTATGTGATCTGCTTTTTAATTTTGATTTGTTAGAAGAATACATTTAAGTGATTACATGAACCTCAGAAGAAAATTTGAACTTCAGACTTTTAATAATCTTGAAACAGTTCTATAGACTATGGGGAAGAATATACCAAGGTATGTCCCCCATGGGCTCATATGTTTGGAAAAGCTTATCAGGCCCTGGGAGTAGAATGTGGTAGTTTGAATATGCTTGAACTATGAGAAGTGACTATCTATTAGGAGGTGTGGCCTTGTTGGAGGAAATATGAAGGTGGGCTTTGATGGCTCCTATTGTTCTTTCTCTGACAAGTGCAGGAGAGCATCTCTTCCGGACTGCCTTCAGATCAAGATGTAGAACCCTGTGGCTCCTCCAGCACTGTGTCTGCCTGCATGCTGCCAAGCTCCCCATCATAAGATATTGGACTGAATCCCTGGCACTATAAGCCTGTTCCAATTAAATGTTTGGTTTTATAAGAGTTGCCTTGCTCATGGTGTCTCTTCACAGAAATAAAAATCCTAAGACAGAGAGTAGGTATAAATTAAAAGCAAAAGGATTATACAGTGAAGTCAGTATGGTTGAAATCACAGGGACAAATGTCAGGGAAGCAGACACCAGAAGTCCTATATGAGACATTGTGAAGACAGGGCTCCAGTCTCTGTAGTGAGTTAATCCTTGGTTATTTTTGGATAGAGCCTAAAATATTTATATTAACACCACACCTAGCAGGAAGCTAATTACTATGGACAGAACATTTTCTGGAAAAGCATTTGACAGGAGCAGAGAAAAATAACAAACATCTGAGATGCCCACAAACCTTGCATAGATGTAATCACCATGCAGGGTTGGAATAGTTTCCAAAGTCATTTTCTGTTATCTCTAACTATACAATGCTGGATTTGAACTGAAAGATAATGAGCAATAATGACACTGATATATATATATAAAGATAGATAGATAGATAGATAGATAGATAGACAATAATTCCATTCATTACATCTCAAATGATGTCCCATTTTCCGGATACCCCTCCACAAGCCCCCCCATTCCAAAACCTCTCTCTCCTCCCTCCCCTTTGCCTCTATGAGGGTGCTCCCCCACCCAGCCACCCACCCTTTCCTGTTCCACTCTTTCAGCATCCCTCTACAATAGGTCATTGAACTTCCACAGGACCAAGGGCCTTCCCTCCCATTAATGTCAATCAAGGCCATCCTCTACTATCTATGTATCTGGAGCCATGGATCCTTCACTGTATACTATTTGATTGGTGGTCTAGTCCCTGGGCTCACTGAGTGGTCTGGTCAGGTGCTATTGTTCTTCCTATGGGGTTGAAATCCCCTTCAGCTCCTCCAGTCCTTCCAACAGCTCCTCCACCAGGGTCCCTGAGCTCAGTCCGATGGTTGGCTCCAAGCATCCACATCTGCATTGGTCAGTTGTTGGAGGAACCTCCCAAGGAGCGGCAATGCTTGGTTCCTGTCAGCAATAGCAATAGTGTTGGCAATAGCAATAGATAACACTGATTTTCAATAGATTTTAGCCAACTATTTGATGAAAATATCTACTTGAAATAACATTATTCTTTCTTAAAAAATATTTAACTTCCAGGTCATGTTATTTGATGTAACACCTAATAGCAGAAGATTTTAATAGTAGTTGAAGTTGATATTTTGGTAGGAAGGTTCTGTGTTTTCATAACATATTGTTACTGCTGAATATATGTTCTTCTGTGGGAAAATGAGTTCAGTTCATTTGTTTAACTGGATAAAATGCGATGTCCATGGTAGTTGCCAAGGTCAAGTATGGCCTTGGATGTTTCTGCTTCTTCTGTGTCAATAATAAAAGTTAAAATACACATTTTTCTATGGATTAACTTCTACTTTCCAAGGCTTTGGGAATATAGAATAAACTAAGGCAGTGATAAAATTTTAAAAAATTCCTCCTTTGAGCCTGCCCTTAACATTTTCTCTTCAGCTTTTGTGTGATTCAACTTTTCTTTGACATTTTAAAATTCAGGAAGAAGAAAATGCTTATAAAAACCTTTGTTCATGAAAAGAATGAAAAGAATTGGCTTCTTTCTTCTCCTTCCAACTCCATTGCTGCTGTTCTGTGCTCCACTGTTTAACATAGGATTTGGTCAGTGCTAAAAGGCCCTTGTCAAATTCACAGAAATTTTTTGATATTTTAAAATAAAAGCAATATTTACAAGTATTTAAATCTTACTAGTTATTTTGTACAGTAAATGTGTGGGCAGAAAACTTTCCTATGAACTTTTTATCTCATTTTTATCATATATTCTTTTCTCTTCTACAGAATTTACTGAAGATTAAGATGTCATTTTAAACATTAATTATTTTTTAAATAAAACTCTAAGAAGATAATAATTGATCAGCAACACGAGTGCATTTGTGTCTACTATTCCCAGTCAAGTTACTTAGATCATACAATGTAATAATTGCTAATGTTCTACAGGGTTTGAGTATAAGAAATGCACCAAGACAGTGTAACAGGGAAGGGAAAATATCTTTCAGGAACTTAACCCTAGAAAACTAATTATGGACAGCTGATGAATGACAAGAGCAAGAGAAGTTTTATCTTCAAGGAAGATCCGCAAACTGGCATTCAATACCAAACAGTATTCATGAAAAATCATATACATAGAAGTAAGATTTAACAGATTATACAGGTTGTATTTATACATTTAAGAGCATAAATATCAATAAAAGAAAAAATAAGAGAGCTAGCAAGACAGGTTATATAATAGAGGTTGACCGAAGGAAAAGGGATTGAGGTAAAACCTGAGGTAAAACTTGGAGTGTATTTTAATTAAAAAAAAAATTACAAGTAGAACTATTTATATGTATATCTATATGTATATCTAATCTATATCTACATCTACATCTAATCTATATCTATATCCATATCCATATCTATATCTGTATAAAGGTATATAAATTGTGATATAATTTCAAATTTTTACATTATCGTACATCAACAGCTTTAAAACAAAATGACTAATACTAACAAAATCTAATTAGGTAGTCTCTAAAATTTAACAAGTGAAAAATGGCCATGTGAAGTTAGTTGAAATATAGTAGGAATTAAGAGAAAGGAAATTAAAATGAGAAAACTGTATATTTCAAATATTGTGATATCCATATTCAAAGATAATGATCTAAAATTTTATAATATATCCTATAATACAATAATTCAAGAGAAATATATTTTATATATTAGTATATACGTGTATTATACATATAAAACATATGTAATATATACATGTATAATATATATGATATATTCTCCACACCACACCATTCTTCTTGTATTCTTCTATAATGTATTCTCCACACTACTATTTCTTACCATTCTTCTTGCGTTGTCATCTTCCTACTTGCAGGTCTTTATTTTATGAAGTTAGCCTGGGAGCTGAGCATTCGTGATCAGGATGGTCATGTTATAGCAGAGAAGAACATTTCAGGACATTTCATTATCCTTTGTTGGTACAATATTTACACAACATCTTCCAAGAATTGCCCTGATCCTTGTAGGTATTCCATGATTTGCCTTGAGTCTTGTAGGCAGTGACAGAGATAACCTGTTTAGGGCTGAGAACTCCCCAATCACTTAATCTTAACACTGTGATCAGTCATGAGTCTCTGTATTAATTGTCACTTCCTACACAAAGAATAATCTTGAATCAAACTGAGAACAAACTACTTTATGGGTGTGAATACTTAAAAGCTAACTTCTATTTAACAGAGTCCATTCCTGGACTTGTAATTTCATCAGACACTGGTTTCTGAGCATGATTATAGTTCCAGTTACACATTCTTTTCTATGGAACAGTGAGGCTATCAGAAAGTGATGAGTTATCCCCAAAACAGTTTGATTCTCAAATCTAACTTTTTGATGCCTGCCCCAGCTCCCAAATATTGACACAGAGACTTAAATTTATTTATAATGTTTATAGCCTTAGCTTAGGTTGCTTTCTACTATCTCTTAAGTAATATTAATCTGTTTATACTAGTCTATGTCTACCATGTGGCTGGTTACTTCTCCTCAGTTTCAATGGTCCAACTTCATCAGAGTCCAGTCTCTCTCTGTCTCTGTCTCTCTCTCTCTCTCTGCCTCTGTCTCTGTCTCTGTCTCTCTCTCTCTCTCTCTCCCTCTTTGTCATCTCTTTGTCAGATGTTTCACCTTACTATCCTACCTTTGGTTATAGGTCATATAGCTTTTACTTTAACCAATAAGAAGTTGCCTTAGGCTGGCAAGAAGCACAGAGACACATTTTCACACAGTGTACAAACATTACTCCAACCAAACAGCAGTGACCCCAGCATTTTTCCAAGCACCTTACATAACTCCTTCAGGAATCATGAATGCTAAACAATGGAAGGAAACTTCCACCTGAGTTCTGGAATGATTTCCCTGAGTCTGATTTTCAAGTATGGTGGCTTCAGCAATAATTTATTAATTTATTATTAATTCATTAATTCTAGTCCTGGTTGACACTCAATGGAGAGAGCAACTGCTTATGTTATTAGAGTCCTTGTGGGTTCCCAGTTAAAAATTGCAGTGGCATATCCCATATCCAAGACTAGAATTTTGGTTTAAAAAACAAATGCTTCTGGAACCAGCACTGTTCATCCATGCAGAGTAGGTCCATTACAGTTTCTTAATATATTACTTAATTTATGAGTTAATAGAAGCACCAAATGGCTTCTATAGATGTAGTTTATGTTGATCTTGCTACTCTACCATAAATTTTCCCAGTTCCCCCAGCCCTTGCCCCACTTAAACTTTTCTACCTCGAGTTATTCACATTTTCATTTTCAAACTCGTGAATATTAAGAATATATTTATAAGGCAGTAGCATATAAGTTTAAGGAAAAGCATCCTGAACTGGAGGATCAAGCAGGAAAGAGGAAAGATAAATGGTGCTGGATTTTATATAAAATATCACGTTAGCAATGTGATTTAGCACATATGTAGGCAATGTTAAAAAGAAGAAAATTAAGGAATGTAACAAGCAAAGGACTTTTATCTGGGACCATACAAATTTGTTGTCTAAATATATACAAGAAAATGCTCCACCACTGACTTGTAAATACTTCACAAACTTCTTGATTTTAAAAGTTAAAAGAGGAGATGGACCAGTCCCTTGAAGAAACAATGAGGAGTGAAGACAGGGAAACAATAAAAAAGACAAAATTTCAACACGGAAATAGTAAACGCACTGTAAACAGTATAAACCAGAATGGATCTGTTTAAAACTGGGGTTATTCACTTAGTGGAGAAATGGCCTATGGAGACTGTGACTGAGGAGAAAGGGCAAGATCGAAGTAATTGAAGCAATTAGATGAATCATAATAGGGAGCATACAAAGATGTTCTGACAGGAAAGGAGCTCTTCAAAGATGCGATAATCAGAAAGGGGTGAATGTTTCCTAGAAATGGAGTTTTAAATATAGCCACAGAAGAGCACAATGCATTATTTTCCTGAAATAACTGTTTCTGAACAACTTGCCCCAAGAAATGACCGAGTGATATAACTGGAATTATTGAATTACGTATTGTCTGGTATACAGGGAAGAACATAAAGAAAGGTACAGAGAAGAAATGTCAGCATGGTCTCAGCTTTATTCATATAAGTGACCAGTGATAGAAGAGACTTCCCAATTCTAGGTTTTTAAAAAAATAAAGGATGCAAATTAATATTCAGATAACATCACTCATACACAAAACCTGTGTAAACAATAAAATAGAACAGAAGGTACAGTTTGGTAGACCATTCCAAGAAAATACATATATTGAAAATTAGATTAAAATGTTCATTTTTAAGTAATTCTGAGAGTAGTCAGAATTAAATCTGAGAGTAAATGGACAATTGTCATTTCCCAAAGAAGTTAATCAACGACACAAAGGCAAATGAAACTATGCTGCTATGTTAATTAAAGTGAAAATGCAAAATCAATGCATTCAAAATTATAAGCCATGGGGAAAAAAGTTGCTAAATTATATAGATTTCAAGGTGAACCAAGATAGATAACAGAATTATAAAGATATTTAATTGGTAAAAATTGGATTAATGTTGCAAACACATGTGCTTATTAGCTTGCTCTATTATTTATAAGCAGTTGCCTATGGGAGATTTTTAAGCTCAGACATTCAGAAACTTTCTTATTTAGGATTTATTGCTGTGAAGAGACACTATGACCATGCAACTCATAATGGAAAACACTAAAGTGGGGCTGGCTTACAGTTTCCAAGATTTAGTCTACTGTCTTCATGATGGAAAGCATGGCATGTGCAGGCAAACAAGGTGATGGAGAAGGAACTGAGAGATCTACATCTTGATTTGCAGGTAGCAGAAGGAGACTATGCACCACACTAGGTGTAGCTTGAGCATAGGAGACCCCAATGCCAGCTCCAAAGAAAAACACTTCCTTCAACAATGCTACACTTCCTAATAATGCCAATCCCTATGGGCCAAGCATTCAAGTACATCAGTCTATGGTAAATATTCCTGTTCAAAAAATCACAGAAAACAGAGCAATGTATACTACACAACCAGGGAGTTGATAAAGTAGAACAAAACAGGCTACAGGATAGCTGTGAAAAACAGGAATTTCATCCTCTTTTTCCTGTTCCTCATCTAAAAATGATACCATGTTGTTGTACTATAGGGCAATAGTGATGAAACCTAATTGTATTAGTACAGAGACACACAGGTGGATCAATGGAATAGAGTTTAAGACTAAGAAATAAACCCACATACCTAGAGACACTTGATCTGTGACAAAGAAGCCAAAACCATGCAGTGGAAAATAAGAAATCATCTTCAACAAATCGTCCTGGTCTAACTGGATGTCTGTATTTATCTGTACAATGCTCAAGTCCAAGTGAGTCAAGGACCTCTACATAAAACTAGATAAACTGAAAGTGGGAAAGAGCCTCCAAAATATTGGCATAGGGGAAAATTTCCTGAACAGACCACCAGTGGATCAGGCCATCAACAATTGACAAATGGGACCTCATGAAACTGAAAGGCTTCTGTAAGGCAAAAGAAACTGCCAGTAAGACAAGCCAGCAACCTACAGATTGGGAAAAAATCTTCAGTAACTCTACATCTGATAAATGGTTAATATCCAAAATATATAAAGAACTCAAGAAGTTAGATTTCAGAAAACCATATAAGCCAATTTAAAAATGTTTTACAGAGCTAAATAGAGAATTTTCAGCTGAGGAATGAGAATGGCCCTGAGTGGCTGAGAAACATTTAAAGAAATGTTCGAAGTCATTAGCCATCAGAGAAATGAAAATCAAAACCACGTTGACATTCCACCTTACACCAATCAGTATGGCTAAGATCAAAAACTCAAGCAATAGCACATGTTAGTGAAAATGTGTGGAAAGAGGAACACTCCTCCATCACTGCTGGGGTTACAAGCTTGTACAACCACTCTGGAAATCAATCTGGGGGATCCTTAGAAATTGGAAATAGTTCTGCCTGAAGACCCAGCTATTCCATTCTTGGGCATATACCTAAAAGATGTTCCTCCATGTCACAGTGGCATGAGTTTCACCATGTTCATAGTGGCCTTGTTTGTGATAGCCAGAAGCTAGAAAGAACCCAGATATCCCCACAGCAGAAGAATGGATACAGAAAATGTGGTTCATCTGCACAGTGGAATACTACTCAGCTATTAAAAATTAGGACATAATAAATTTTACTGGCAAATGGATGGAACTAGAAAATATCATCCTGAGTGAGGTAACCCAGACCCAGAAGGACATACACGTTAT
>JADRCH010000241.1:4508581-4531081 GCA_019843965.1 Rhynchomys soricoides
ATGCTACATATGTAGCAGAGGAGTGGCTTTTCTGGTCTTAGTGGTGAAGGATGCACTAAGTCCTGTAGAAACTTGATGCCCAGGAGAAGGGAGATGCTAATGGGGTGAGGTGGAAGTAGATAGGTGGTTGGGAGAGCATCCTCTCAGAAGCAAAGAGGAGGGGGAGTGGGGTGAAGAACTCATGGGGGAACCTGAAAGGGGGCAACATTTGGAATGTTAATAAAGAAAATAATTAACAAAAAGAATCTTTTGCTTTCAAATCACAGTCAGAAAAAGGCAAACCTTTTATTTTTATGGTAGATTTTGAGTTCTTCCAAGACTGCATATTTTCTACTCATATTCTCTTAAATTACCTTATTTTAAAATGAATTTGAAGTGAGAAATTATAATTGAATATATTTACTGTCTTAATACATTGATTATGTGGTGTAATGTTTGGGAATTCATAACGATATGTTTTATATATCATTATTGTGACCTGCCTACTAATTTGGGAACTGAAACACATTTGTTATTTTATTTATACACCTTACCTTTTTTCCAAGACCTAAATTATCCTGTGGTTAGGATGTTATTTCCTGAAGCAATATGAGCAAAAGTCTATTAACCCCAGATAGGGAACTAACAACAAAGTAAATTCAATATTCTATGAGTTTTCAACTTGACTCATTAATGGGTTTATTCTTACAGGAGGGTTAATGATAGGTTGCTCTGTGAAACAAGGAATACTCAAAGTCAGTTTCACCTAAAACCCTTGCCAATGTGGTAAAGAATTTTGAGAAACTTGAACCCTGAAGCTTTCAGCAAGACTTGAAAGGCAGTTAGAGAGATCTTTCCCTCTTTCCACTGAAATGTATAACAACTTGTGTAACCTTAAGAAGCTGGCTTGTCATCAAGTTCGTTTTAGTTTTCCTGTACTTGGACTTGATATAGATATAAAGATGGATATTGAGATGGAGATGGAGATAGAGATAGAGAGATAGACACACACACACACACACACACACACACACACACACACATTCCTAGACTTTCCTGCTAAGTGAGAATATTTCAATTCATATGAAAATTCTATACTGTGCATCCTACTTAGAAGATCAAGGACATGTAAGTCCTATAAAAATGAAGAAATATCTGTAATCAATACTATCTATTCTAACGAAAAAGGAGATCTGAAGCTTGAGCCATCAGCAGCCAAGAGGACAGCTATTGCATGCTCTTCACTAAGATATGTTTTTCAAAGATTTGGAAGTCCCTGGAAACTTAATACTTTATCAGACCCCTTAGAAATGCTTGTACATTGTCAGTCACAGTTCATTTATGTTTTTTTTTTTTTGTCTCTATTAGCTGACTCTGTTTTGTCAGCATTGTCTTCTCTAGCAAGTCTAATTTTCAAAGAGGAAGCGTTTTCTGGAATCTTGTGAATGTATTGATAACCAATTGCCTTAGATTGGGTTTTACTGTTGTGAAGAGACACCATGACTATGGAAAGTCTTAAAAAGGACAGCATTTAATTGGGGCTGACTTGCAGTTTCAGAGGTTCAGCATGGCAGCATCTAGGCAGGCACAGTGCTAGAGGAGCTGAGAGTTCTACATCTTTTTCCAAAGGTAAACAGAAGATTGTCTTCCAGGCAACTAGGAGGAGGGTCTCAAAACCCACCCTCAACTTGACATACTTCCTCTAACAAGGTAATACCTGCTCCAATACGGCAACATTCCTAATAGTTGACATTCCCTGGGCCAAGCATATTCGAACCACCACACCAATATTGCTTTATTTTTTAATTGGATATTTTCTTTATTTACATTTCAAATGTTTTCCCCTTTTCAGGTCTCCCCTTCAAAATTCCCTATCCCATCTCCCCTCCCCCTGCTTCTATGAGGGTGCTCTCCTACCTACCCACCCACTTTCATCTTCCCTCCCTGGCATCATTCCCCTACATTGAGGCATTGAACACCCTCAGGCTCAAGGGCTCTCTTCCCACTAATGTTCAACAAGGCCATCCTCTGCCACTTATCTTATTCCATATGTGTGTGTGTGTGTGTGTGTGTGTGTGTGTGTAAAATGTAGAATGAACTTAGAATCCTCATGGAAATGTATTTATAAATGAGTCATAAAGACAAAAATGTTAAACAACATAAGAGCAAAATTATTCTTTATAACTTATATCAATACAATTGTTAATAATAAATAAAGCTGGAAGGAAGCATAAATATCCAAAACTTACAAAAAATACATACATATATATATGTATGACAATAACTTCAAGTCTCTCAAGGAAGAAATTGAAGAAGATCTCAGAAAATGGAGAATCTCCCATGCTCATGGATTGGCAGAATGAACATAGTAAAAATGGCCATCCTACCAAAGGCAATCTACAGATTCAATGCAATCCCCATCAAATCCCAAACCAATTCTTCAAATACATGGAAAAAGAAACTCTCAAATTCATCTGGAAAGGCAGAAAACACAGAATAACAAAAACAATTCTTAACAATAAAAGAATGGCTGGGGGAATCACTATCTCTGATCTCAAGCTGTATTACATAGCAATAGTGATAAAAACTGCACGGTAGTGGTACAGAGACAGACATGTTGATCAATGAAATAGAATTGAGGATCCAGAAATAAAACCGTACACTTAGGCACACTTGATCAAGGAAGCCAATATACAATGGAAAAAAGAAAGCATCTTCAATAAATGATGCTGGTCTAACTGGCTGTCTGTGTGTAGAAAAATGAAAATAGGCCCATATTTGTCACCTTGGACAAAGCTCAAGTTTAAGTGGATCAAGACCTCAACATAAAACCAGATACATTTAATCTAATAGAAGAGAAAGTGTGAAAGAGCCTTTAACTCATTGGCAGAGAGGAAAAATTCCTAAACAGAACTCCAATGGCTCTCTCTCTAAGATCAAGAACTGATAAATGAGACCTCATGAAACTGTAAAGCTTCTGTAAGACAAAGGACTAGTCATTAAGACAAACCAGCAACTACACATTGGGAAAAATATCTTCAATAACCCCACATCCAATAGAGGGCTAATATCCAAAATATATAAAGAACTCAAGAAGCCAACCACCAAAAAACTAAACAACCCAATCAAAAATGGAGTATAGAACTAAACCAAGAATTCACAACAAAAGAATCTGGAATAGCTGAAAAGCACCTAAAGAAATGTTCAAAGTCCTTAGTGATCAGAGGAATGCAAATCAAACAACCCTGAGATTCTGCCTTACACCAATCAGAATGGCTAAGATCAAAACCTCAGGTGACAACACATGTTGGCTAGGATGTGGAGAAAGAGGAACTTCTTTCCATTTCTGGTGGGATTGAAAACTGGTACAACTACTCAGGAAATAAATCTGGAGGTTCCTCAGAGAATTGGAAGACCCAGCAATACCACTCTTGGGAGAATAGCCAAAAGATGCCCCACCATGCCACAGGGGCACTTATTCCACTATGTTCATAGTGGCCTTATTTGTGATAGCCAGAATCTGGATATAACCTGATGTCCCACCTCAGAAGAATGGATACAGAAAATTTGGTTCATTTACACAATAGAATACTATTCAGCTACTAAGAATAAGGTCATCCTCAGTTTTGCAGGCAAATAGATGGAACTAGAAAATATCATCCTGAGTTACATAACTGAGATCCAAAAGGACATGAATGGTATGTGGATATTAGCCAAAAATAAAACAGTGCCAACTATCCAAGATACAGCCCACAGAACTCAAGAAGATCAACAAGCTGAAGGGAGCAAGTGAGGATGCCCCAGTCCCACTTGGGAGGGAGAGGAAAGCAACCACAGGGGGAGAGAGGGAGGCACCTGGGAGGAAAAGGGGACAAGGATGGCAAAGGAGAACATGTTCTGGTATTGGGTAGGGGAAAACAATTGAAACCCTGAGAGCTAGCAGAAAGAATAGAAACAGGCAACCTCCAGAGGTGGAAGGTTGAAGGAACCCTCCAGAATGTACCAGAGACCTGAGAGGTTAGAGACTCTCAGGTCTCAAAGGGAGAAACCCTAGATGAAATGCCCTACAGTGGGGAGAGGGAACTTGTAGAGCCCACCTCCAGCAGAAAGATAGGGCATAGAGTGAGGGATAGAGTTGCCATCCCACAGTCAAAATTCTGACCCATAATTGTTCCTGTCTGAAAAACCTGCAGGGATGAAAATTGAGAAGAGCCTGAAGAAAAGAAGGTCCAGTGTTAGGCCCGAAGTGGAATCCAGCTCAAGGGGAGAACCGAAGGCCTGACAATTACTAAGGCTGTGGAGCACTCATGACTGCCCTCAGAAAGTCCCAACAAGCAGCTGAAAGAGTCAGATGCAGATATTTGTACCCAACCAATGGACACAAATTGATGACCTCTGCGGTTGAATGATGGAAAAGCTGGAAGAAGCTAAGGAATAGGGTGGCTCTGTAGGAGGACCAGCAGTCCCAACTAACCTGGACCCCTGAGATCTCTCAGACACTGGACCACCAACCAGGAAGTATACACCAGCTGATATGAGGCCCCCAGTACATATACAGCAGAGAACTGCAGGGTCTGGGTTCAGTCAGAGAAGATGTACCTAACCTTCAAGAGAGTAGAGGCCTCAGGGACTTTAGAGGTATGGTGGGCTGGGGGAGGTGGGATATGGGATGTGGAACAGTTGGAGGGTAGACTGAGAGGGGAATAAAATCTGGAGTGTAATAAATAAATAAACAAACAAATAAGCTTTTCTACCCTATTCTTTGATCATGTCTTTGAATATAGACAACTATTTCAGTAGCTTCACTGAAATGGAAGAAAGATTTAGTAGAGTAAGATTAGGAAGGATTATTCCACAAAGAAGCAAACAAAGCAAAAAAAAAAAAAAAAAAAAAAAAGTCCAAGAACAACTACATGTAGAGATCGCTCTAGATGTTGCCATGCTATTTCCACGTAAAGTGTTCAAAGTACAAAATGCCTAGGAAACTGTTCCCTGTAAGAACAGCCTATAGGAACTATGGCTAATCATACCCGAGCACTTATGGTTTGAATCCAAATACATAAGAAACTAAGAGAAAGTCAAATGTTTTGCTTTAAAGTTTAAAGACACAATCACTAAAATGTAAACTTAGTGTAGTAGCTCACCTGGTCTGTGCTAACAGTAAAATGCATCCCTAAATAAGAAGACAAATCCATTGAGATTATTCTGCTTCAAAATGAGAGAAAAAAGGATAGAGAAAAAAGAAGACCCTCAGATATATGTGTAATATCAAAGAAATTATTGATATACTACAAATGGACTTGCAGAAGTAGAGGGTAAGAAAAAAAACAACTGAGAAACATGACAAATAGTCTCAATTTTGATGAATAACTTTCACTGGCATCAGAGATGCTAAGTGAACTGGAATAAAAATCAACACAAGGAACAAACTTGGAAACTTTATGGACAATTTTTCATAAGTGAGACATTAAGACAAAATCTTAAACACCACAGGAGCAAAATTAATCTGTATAAGTTATACCAATAAGATTGTTATTAATAAAAATAACTGAAAAGAAGCATAAGTACCCAAAACTTATAAGAGAATTGTTTATAAGAATATAAACTATCAGGCCATATTTTATTACCTAGATTATTATTTTCTGTGAAGATATTGATCAGGGTGCTTGAAGAAGCATTTATCAGTTTACTTACATCCAAATATTTTTGAATATTTGCTTTGGCATTCTAGAGACATTTATTCACTTTCCTTTTGAGTGGGGTTCTTTGTAATTAGGTACTACCATGAGCATACAATTATATCATCAGTCAGAGTATCAAAAGAAATGAAAACACAAGTATGTTTAGAAATATGAAAAGAAAATGCATCTCTATTAGAAATATTCAACCTGACTGAAATTGGGTGCCTTGAGAGATGAGGATTTTTCCTATTACCTACATTATGCGTTTCTCATGGTAAAAAGTTTTTGAATTAGGCTATAATATCTTAAGCAGAAAGAGATTGTCAGTCAAAAGTACCAGTGATAGACAAAATGTGGAAATGGGCTTTAAACATAATATTTAGGAAATAGTAGCTTTCTTCCAAATGGAACAAAAAATATACCTACTTTTAGAAGGCGTTTGAGTAAGAATTTTCTACAATTCACTTTGAGAAAGTTCCCTTTTAGAACTATGTATTCTAGTGTCCTTAAGGTATAAAATAGGAAAGATTGCTCTATAGATTAAATAATGGTCAATTCTTAATCCATCTTTGAAAATTCACTGGACAAGCACAATGGAATCTGCTTCAGGTAAGTTCATTTCCAGGAAAAGCAGAAAGATGTATGTTTTTTGTTCCATGTGTGTATTTTAAACAAGAATATTCTAGGTTGAGAGACTGTGCTAAAAAGAGTATTACAGCTGTGTCTAGAGATGCTAGTTGCTAACACCAGTGACTTTAATGCTCATGGCAATAAAATGAAATACTGTATATAAATACTGATTAAATGTATGCATTCTAAGCAATAAAGTCTCCTAGTTCAGCAGGCTGGCAATTAAAGTGTCTTATCACTGCAATGTAAACTGAACTGCTACCTAAATATTTATCTACACAATAAAAGAAAAATATTTTATCTACCCACTGGAACAATGTATACAAATTAAATAATACATTTCTGATGTATATGTTTCTCCCATTAAATTCAATTGAAAGCTTTTCTTAAGATGGTTGTTACCAACTGGGATAGATTAGTTAAACTTGAATTATAGTCACTATGGCTGTCAGATATTGTTACACAAGCAAACAATCTGAACCTGGTAATTTTGAACTTATGTAGGGGTTAAGCTTTTATGCTAATAAAACATTCCTATAAAAATTTCAGACTTTAAAGGTCAAAATGCATATGACTCAGAATAGAGTTTCCTTTAGGAAAGTAGTTCTACAAATAAATTATTTTTGTAAATATTCATAATTATGTATTGATACATGTTTCCTTAATGCTGAGTAATGAGACTCCAATAAAAATAACATGCATATAGGTTACTGAGCCCGTTAATTTTATATATTATGATAATAAATGTATATACTTATATGTAATTAACAATTATTGAAGTAAAAGGCCATGAATTTGAAAGCAGCAAGGAGAGATATATGGGAGTCTTTGAAGAGAAGAAATGGAAGGAGAAACTGATGTAATAATTATTGAAAATATTAAATTAAAATTAAAAAATAATTTGGGTTTCTAATAAGAAAACTCTTTAACCAAAAATTATCCTTGTTCTCTTGTTGCTTATAAAAACATGAACTAACATGATATAGGCCATTATTCAATAATTAGTTTTTCAAAAAGGCTCCTAAGTTGACATGCTCACCTTTATGATGAAACATAAGAAAATATAATAATCCTTTTCATATACCATTTTAGCAACATCACAGTTGTTATTGAATAATTCAAACCTATTGAATTCTTAAGATAAAAAGATTTCTCAATAACTTGATGAGAGCACTCAAATAACAATAACCAAGAATTCATTGTATTTTAATCTGGGAAATGATGCTGTGATCTTGCCTGACATGTGGTAATTTGATTTCAGGCTCACTTCTACCAAGATTTTGAGAGAAATATAGATTAGAGGGAAGGAGTTACATCTTTAAAACTGGCAGTTATGACGATCTCAGCAGGGTATGATGACACCCCACCATCGAAACTTTCAAGGGGTTCATTTTACACCTCTGCAAGTGCTCCTTAAACTCTGCCATGCATACCCATCACCTGAAAATGTTTCCCTAAAAATGCATTCACTAGTTCTTGGTTATAATTGCTACAGCGTTCTGTGTGTTTCAATAGGTCACTGCCATCGTGTTCTTAACGATGTCTCTTAACGATGTCTCCAGTGATGCCTGTTGTCCTTAGTATAACATTTTTCAAGATGTATCCTGCAATGCAGTGATTTCACTGGAAGTTAAAATTTTGTTTATTTTTGCAAAATCTGAAAATCATTGAGTGCACAGACTCTAAGAGAGCATTTATCAGTTTTGCCTTTTGTCATATTGCTTTTGATTTATCAAGCACATGTATTGAATTAAAATTAATTTACAGTTTATGCCCATTTTATTGGTATAAATATACTCTGGTTAAAAACCTCAGAGTGTTTATCTTCTAAATACTTAAATATAAACACAAAGGATTCAGCTTGTGATCATAGAATGACTTGTGTAAACTGCATATCATTTTGTTGGAAACTTAAGCATCCACACTGATGGATAAACATGGCATCACTTATCAATAAAGATACAATTTAAAGTTTTAGGTTTCATGGTTACATGATCTAAAGTTAATTAAATATAATCCAAAATAGCTTGGTCACTTGGGTCTACATGCGATTCTCTTCTCTTTAGGCTAACCAGCACTTATGGGCCTGCACTTAGGATTACAACACATAGCAACAGAACAAACTTCAACACGAATCAAATGGTGAATATGCTTACATTGAAATTTTATACTGCTTTTTACTTGACTATTTATAAGGCATAATAGTTTCCAATTATGTGTTTCATGTATTTGAATATGTCAAATAGCATCCAGTAATGAACAATTAAGAAAATCATATATTGTTTTTATATTGGAACATTATAGTAGATTTTTATACCTGTGACTTGATTTACTGTGTTCAAAATAATAATAATCAAAAAAAAATACAAGCCAGCTAATTGGTATTTGTTGATGGAAAACAGAAAAGGTTGATATTTTACAGGCTTAGGCTCTGATGTGGGAACACCTTCATGTCAGGTCTTTATCAGCTGTTTATCAGTGATATTGTGTTGGGTAAGTCTTACACATGATATTGGTTTTTGTTTTTGTTTTTGTTTTTTTGTTTGTTGGTTGATTTACTTTGTTTTTATGAATGAACAAGTGCTCCTCCATCTTGGCTCAAGCAAGCACTGTCTCTTCAATTGCTCTTGAGATGATTCTTAACGTTTTTGATGAAGTCTGTTACCTCAATTTTATAATCTAAAACTACTTCAACACAAGTGTAAAAAATGAATCAGAAATTTAGGGAAGAGTCAACCAATGACTGCGCCAGCTTGAGATTCATGCCATGAGAGGGAATCTACCCTTGACACTATGAATGGTATTCTGCTATATTTGCAGACATCAACCAGGCATAACGGTCATCAGGGAATCTTCAAGCAGAAACTGATAGAAACAAATTCAGAGACCCAAATTCAAACATTAAATGATGCTTGGGAAATTCTACAGAGGACGGGGAGGAAGGAATGGAGCCAAGGGGGTCAAGAACACCACAAAAAAAACCTGCAGAATCAATTAACCTGGGCCCATATACAGGTGCACAGAGACTAAATCACGTACCAGAGAGCATGCTCATGTCAGACCCAAGCCCTCTTCGCACATGTTACAATTGTGTAGCTGGGTCTTCAAATGGGACTGCTAGCAGCAGGAATAAGGCCTTTCTCTCACTCTGTTGCCTGCCCTTGGATCCCTTTGTCCTAACTGGGCTGCTTTGTCTTAACCTGAATAGAAGATATATCTAGTGTTCCTGCAACTTGATATGCCATGGCTGGTTGATACACATGGGAGGACTTCCCATTTCTGAGGAGAAGGAGAGGAGGAATAGGTAGGTAGGGAAAGAACACGAAAGGGCAGAACTGGGAGGACAGGAGGGAGGGATGTGTAGGAGAGTAGGAAGGGGAAGCTCAAATCAGATGTAAATAAAGAAATTAATAATAAAAAATTACATCATGCTTGTGGGTGTGTATACTAACAAACTCACAGTACTTATCTACATACAAAGTTACTTATTTAAATTTAGATTGTATTGTTTAAAGCATGACTGAATGAATTTCTGTCCTTACCATTACAATGATGTCATATTCCTATCCTATTATTTTATTCCTCAGGAGTCATGATGATAATGGTTAAAATAAAAGTAACAAGATCAGAGGAATTTATTGTATAAATTGTCTACATGTGTATGTCTGGTTGTTGGGATGACAAAGCTTTCCAATTTGCTTAGGTATGAAGACTTGGTTTCTTGTTGGTGAAGCTGTTTAGGGACGTGGTGCTGCTTTTCTGGAGGAAGTATGTCACTGAAGAAAGCTTTGGAGAATTCTGTGTCTCACCTAATGTGCAGTCCTCTCTCTGCTTGTGGTTGAAGGTGCCATTTTTTTCTTTCAAAACAATTTTTAAATTTAAATATATTTTGATAGTATTTTTTCTCTTCCCCAAATCCTTCCAGATCCTCTCTGCCTCTCTCTCTAGGCAACTATAATTTTTTCTCAAGAGAAGAAACAAAAACCCTATACAACAACAAAACCTCCCCCAAATTAAAAAAAAATAAAAAATAAAATCACACTCAAGGAGAAGCTAAACATCAAAGCAAAGATGCGTTTTTTGTTTTTGTTTTTTTTTAACTTCTTGCTCAATGCACCATATACTACTGGATGGCATATTCTCTCTGTTATAGTCTCTGTCTTTGAAAGAGTTCTCCCAAATAAGCACTTCCTTATTTTAACTGTCTGTGATGTGGGTTTTATCAGATCAACATCAAAGTAAGAAGTACAATTCCAAATAAGTGATATCTTAACTCTTGGTTTGGAAAATCAAACGAGGTGAGTATATGCCATCAAGGACACATTAATGTCTTTCTAGGTTAATATCTATATCTAGATATCTACATCTTTCGATATCTATAGATATCTATATATAGATTCTTTTAATACAACTGTATTTTTTAATTTAAATATGCTGTATTTTAACACTACTGTATTTTTTAATTTTAAGTAAAACTAGTGGTTTAACTTTTTCTTTCATATATTTATTTGTTTATTTTTATTTATTTATTTGCAGCTAGCTATCTGACTCATTTAAAAGCACTTGTAGTTTTTCAGAAGAACAACATTTAATTCTCCACACCTATGTGGTGAATTAGAACTACCTATAACTTGAGTTCAAGCAAGGGGAAATATGTGTTTAATGAAGGTTAAAAAATGACTCTTTTCTTGTATGAACTATGCCAATCAGATGATGGGACAAGAGTACATGAGAATGATATATATTTGTACAGAAGATAATGAAATCTGTCATTTTGTATTCTAAGAGAAAGTGATTAAATTTCTAAGCAAACTAATTCAGAAAGTAATAAAATACATTATAGAAGCATTTCCCATTTTCTTCCATTCACATGCTCTTCACGAATTCCTAAATCTGCCTAACAGTGCTTAGCTTAAAATAAAATGTACTTGGATTTACAAATTTTATGATCTTTTTCTTGAAATTATAGACCAGTATTTTGAAAACTAAATATACTAGACAAACCGACTTGAAAATGCAAAGTCAACATCAACACACGTTATTTGGCTTAAGGAACATGCAATAGAAGGTATTTATATTTTATTCTCTTACCAATTCAATATAGGCATCAGGTGAAGGCCAAGAAATGTTGGGAGCTGAAGCGGAGCTGAAGTCTTCATGCTGCTCCTGGGAAGCTGACCCCACCAAGCTTGGCACAGCCTTGCAGTACCTTCTGAGAACTGGTCACAATTGTTTGAAGATTAATTGTTCCCCATGCTCTGGGAACTGGCCCTTCTGAAGATCGATGAGCCAGAGCGACCAGAAACCACAAGCTCCCTGCTTCCTATTCCTCCCTTTGCCTCATTCCCACCCCTCCCTTTGCCTCACTTCTGCTTTAAAAACAGCCTATGTTTCAAGAATAAATGAGACCTTGACAAGATTTTGCTTGGTCTTGCTCCTCTTTCTCGCCCGTTTTTCTTTCAGGCTTGGTCCCCCTCGACCCCATGAATAACGAGGTCCTGCAGGGCGGGACAAAGAAATTGTGCTATAATTGCTTTTGGATGAGGATTTAAGACACAGTAAAAACATAATAAGCAGAATACTAAAAGAAAGAAAAGCGTCCTTTGAATCACAATATTTTGGCAAAATCTGTTATTTTCAAACACGGTGAACAAGAGTTGCCTGCGAAGCACAGATTATGGATCCAGTTTCCAAGTGAGATTCTCAGTGGTATTTGGCAAAAACAGAATGGCTTAAAGCTTGTTTGTTGATAGCTCCTCTTGGTTATGTTTGTTAAAATTTGGATTTGAAGTGTAGCTCTTGATACAAACTTTGCTGTCAGAGTAACACTTAGGGAAGATAAGAAAGAAGAATCCACATCTTCAGTCAGCACAATTGATCAATGGCTAAAATACTTGCTACAAAGCCTTATAGATCCAGTAGGAAATTCCTCAGTATTTTGGCTTCCAGAATACACTGTAACGCACTGTCTAAGAATGTGGTTAAAGTTTTGTAGGAAAGAGTTTTCTATCATAACAATAAGGATTTTAATAAAATATTACAGTTCTTTTTAAAGGACAGAGAAAATCCGGAAGAAATGATAAAATCCTGTATGATAATGTATAAAAGGGCTTTGTAGGTAAACTGTAGAGTTTTGTTGATGAGAAATTCTGTTCACAGATTGATTATTTCAAATGTATTGTTTTGATTGTATTCCTATGAAGAAATCCATGTCTAAATGTGAGTACATATTCATGTCTGGTACAATATTTTAATAAAGAAGCTTAACTGAATTTTTAATGTGATTGTGAACAATTACATTCTCATTTGTTCATAATGTTTAAATTCAAAGAAGGATATTAGAAGGAGATTTTACAAAAAGAGTAAATACAAGTATGTACCAGATATGAGCATATCATAGCCACAGTGAACAAGCCTATGGTTTTAATGAACATTTCATTACATAACAGGTAGAAGACAACATGGCTTCCCTCAAGTGAGGCATTCTTTCTCTCCTGTAATTTTCTTATGTTAAAAACAAATAGCAGAGCTGTTTTAGTGTGTTTGACTTTTTTTCCTCTAGCTGAAAAAAACAAATTGTGATAATAGATGAAAAGTTAGAAGAGCAAGACACAATTTCATGCTACAGATCCTCTGAGAAAGCCTGTTTTCCTTGAAAGGAGAAATTAGTGCTAGACAAACAAACTACTTCATTATCCTGCCTTCACATATTCTGCTTGAAGCTAGTGCATTAGTAAAGAGAGGCATTTGTCAAGAACATCAGTGAAAAGTCAGCCTTAGAGTTGAAATTGGGTAAGTCATGCTGTAAATACCTATTAATCCAAAAGCATTGTTCAATAATACTTTTCTGAAAAAGTTAATTCATAAAAACACAACAATCATGTTGGAAATTAATAGGATAGTAAAGGTTATCCTTGTCTTACTCAATTTAATTTGATACAAAATAATAGCAAATATCAAAGTACTTACTAAGACTAGTACTTACATGACAAAGGGAAAGAAACTTAAACAGATCTTAGCTAGTTGAAGGCTGGGTAAAGTAAAGCACTTGGATTAAAATATATAATTTAACTAAAATCACAATGCATTACAGAATAATGAATTTTGTATGAAATTACATACCTTTTATTAGTTTTTCTGGAATATTTCTCTGTATCTACCCCACCCAAGACCTATTTATTTCTGTTATTTGATGTTAAAAGCAACCAATATATGCTAAAGGAAAACACTGGTAATTCTTTGTCATAGAATTTTAGGTATTTTATCCCAACAGCTGTGAAGTCTTTGTTGTATTTGAATCATTTGGTTTAAGGTTTAAAACCTTATTCCTTGAATCAAGAAACAAATAGAATATACACTCTCAGAATCTCACATTTTAATACAAAATACTCAAGGTCTCATGATGAATTATGTTTCTTTTAAATGTAAATCACATTAGACAAAACAGTATATATATATATATCCAAATGTTAGAAAACTAATCAAAAGCAAATGTAAGTTTTTAAATCACCTTAAAACTTGTTGGATTAAACTTAACTCTTCCGCATATATGGCATTTTGAAAATTTCACAAGATTTAGAATCAATTAAATTTTCTAAAAACTCAGAAATTACTGTGAAATTCAAGCTACAGGCTTCTGAGATGACATTAAGCATCTAGATGATTAAAAACATATCAAAATTAACTCTACCATTCTGTACACATAGAAAACATTTATTTAAAGTAATTCTAAATACTGACTTAGGCAAATGCAGAGTAAAAGTTTTATAAAAAATAGAAATTATTCTGACACTCATTTTAACACAGACAAAAAAATCATAAAAATTTACATAATAATAAAGTACTACAAAACAGATAATATGCATACATTATAAGATGTTTCAGTGTAACCATATCTACCTCTACAACCAACATGTACTGAGAACTATGATAGCCATGTATGACAGTTTTATATTAAATCAAATGTTATATTGCTTCCTGGATTCAGTGTCTACATTGCTTTTAATAAGGCTTATTAGATTTGATTCATTCAAAAACAATAATTCTATCATGTTGGCGAGTTTTATTATCATAATGAGAACATGACGTGTAGCTGTTATATAATACATGGTTTGGGTATGAAGACATGAGATTATTTAAAATTGACATACACTGTATAAATTATGTATAATTTTTATTGTTCATTGTGCACTTTTATCTCATTTTTGTTTCTTTGGTTTTTCTGATCCTTTGAATAAATATGAAAGTGGCTGAATAGAACTTAAGAACAGACATTTTAACTCCAGAAAGTGTACTCTTTGAAGAAATGATGAGAAGAATAGAAAGAGAAAATGTAGTGCTAATATAAAGTTGATTTGTCCTTATGTTATCATATATAATGCATTGTTATGTATTCATAAAAACATATGTACTTAGTTAAATTATAAAAAACATAGAATATTCAAAAGAGTATCAGTGAATGTGGTACACTTATCAATAGATCTTGTCAATTTAGCTTTTTATACTTTAATTACTAAGATGACCTTGTTACCAAGGCAGTGTATTTTTCATGTTCTGTGCTAATGTGCTTTCCTAGGGTATCCTTTACTTAGAAAACCCTGAGTATAGAGTGAACAGTGCAGTTAAACTGTCAATTGTCTAATGAAAAACAACAGGACTCAAAATACGTATTTGTCTCTCTGCTTCTCTCCTTTCATTCTCTCCTTTGCTTCATATCTATCTGCTTTTCTTCTTTCTTTAAAACGTTTTTAAAAAACAAATACTGTTTAGGTTGCACATCCTGTTATTATACTCATGAGCACAAGTAATCTCAAATCATTCTCTTAAATTAAGAAAGATATTATGTTTTTCTTATGAAATACTATGACTTAAGCACGGTAATCACAGTAGAGACAGAAAATTTAAAAAATAAAGTATATAAATTTTACTAAACCATCGAAATTAAATCTTATAACTCATTAAACTGAATGTTGGTTGAGAATAGCATTCAAGGACCACTACCCACTTCTTTTGGTGGTCAATAGAATACAAAAAAAAAAAAAAAAGACAGACAGTCCTGCTTTCTACACATAGATCTTCTTGGACAACTTTAAATAAATGGCATCTTTTAACATAATGGTAAGATAGTGAAAGTAAAATACAGGTCAAGAAATCAGAGCAAATGTGAATCATTGAGATTATAACTTACACAAATACAAGTTATAATTCAGAGGTGTGCAGACATTTCCTATTTCCTATTGGAGGTCAGTATATTATTCAATTAAAATATGACAATTTAACTATGTTTATTAAGTAGACTGAGAACAAAGAAGGCCCTATGATGACACAACTGCACAGCAGCATCTGTTTCTCCTCAGAAGTGCTGTCTCTGAGCTTGGTTTCTTGTATCATTAGTATCATGCCTTAAGACCTAGTTTAAGAGCTGGACAAATAAGGATTGTTTTCAGCTTTTGCCTTTTTTCATTTATAACCTCATTAAGGACACATAAGGCCTAAAAATAGAAAACATAAAGTCTCAAGACTTTTTTATCTCTTATGTTATCATATAATCACACTAAATACAAGTAAAATACAAAGATGATTGAAACAGGAAGGATTATTTTCTGGTAGCAAATAGCATAGCAGTGTTTAGGAAGGAATTTGGGAGATGAAAAATAAAACTAAAATTATTTCTATACCAGGTCATATGGAAACATTGCTCTCATAGCTTCCTAATATATGAGTTAGAACTTTTCATATATGTATACCTATGGATATATAAATATATACATATACATTCATTTTTTGTTTGTGGGTGTATATATGTTAAAAAATGATTAAAATTGGATTGCCATTAAACAAGGTGACAATTTCCCTATCAGATACATTATAATAACACACAAAAACTATAGTACCAAAAATTGTTTACCATTGTGTCATTAGCCATTGACATTCCTTAACACACACACCCCCAGGCTATTGCTAGTCTTACTGTTTACCATCCAGAACTTGAGAATAAGACCATAGTGCTTGCCAGGTAGTGATGGCGCACACCTTTAATCTCAGCACTTGGGAGGCAGAGGAAGGTGAATTTCTGTGTTAGAGGCCAGCCTGGTCTACAGAGTGAGTTCCAGGACAGCCAAGGCTATACAGAGAAACCCTGTCTCAGAAAAAAAACAAAAAACAAAAAAAACAAAAACAAAAACAAAACAAGACCATATTGCTGCTCACACCGTATGTTTGAATAACAAGAGTATGGAAATATTAAGCTGCTACTGATCTGTGCATTTTAGGCTTACTTGCTATTTTTCATAGTGCTATAAACTGCTATGAAGTTTACAAAAGAAGAAATGTAAACATTAATCTTATAACCATGAACACTAAAATATACAGTAACTACTGGCCTAGCAAGACATTTCCATGGGCTCAGTAATGGCATGGACATTATTGCAGTAATCAAGCATTATGTGATGGGATTAAACTTCTGCTCCATAAGGTGAAACCAATTCCTTGTAACATTACAGGTACAATCATCCAAAACTAAGAAAGTCACCACCACTGGGTAAGAATATGCCATGACTGTACTTGGTGGATGTAGTATTAAATCTAATTCTAATAATTTGTTACTATATAATAGATTATCCATCCCTTAGTAGATGGTGATTAACAACGAAACCCACAACAAACCATGGGGAAGAGAATAGGAACATTATATATATATATATATATATATATATATATATATATATATATATTACTTAAAGTGTGCCAAAAAGAGAGGACAAAGAAGAGAATGAACTATGGATCTTGGAAATTAGAGTAGATGGAATATGATCAAAGTAACAGATAAAAATAAGGAAATAACTTAAGTATTTTAGGATCAGCATCTCAGAGGATGTCATGTCTGTTAGCTAGCTAATGCTGCTTCGTTAGAACATTTCTAGGTATCAAACATACACACAAGAAATTTTCATGTTTGTACTATCAGCCTACCATTTTGGGTAATGAGGAATATAAACAATTTTCTGGATATCCATTCAATATAGAGATAAAGGATCTGAACATTATATAATGATTTTTGCCCACCTTTATGTTCATTAACATTTACTATTTTATTCTACATGGCATTGTTTTTCCTCATTTACTTATATCCTTAAGTATCAAGGTTGATAGAAAACATAGACCTAAGAAAAGGTCTTTCCCACAAAATATCCAATTTTCAACCCAATATTAGAGTAATTAGAATTAATATTTTCATTAGCATTAGTGTTAGCATTAGAATTAGTATTGGTATTAGTATCGAGAACCAGTATCAGAGAGCTTAGACACACGAAACTCGACTAGACTGTTTTCAGCAATCATCAGCAATCATAAAAGAATCCAAACTTTAAAATAAATGCCAACTCCCATAATGTTGGCTGTGTTTCCAATATGGGATAATTCATGGTTGGTGATGTTGGAGAACCGTCTTAACACACACAGGCCTTGGGTTTGACTTCTCCAGCTGAATAAAAGAAGCATGCATGACCCAGGAACTATTAAGAACGCACGTGAATGAGATATCACATTGCTACTCTACTGTCCAGCTTCCTATCCCGACACATCCTAAAAGAGCATATACTCCGTGTTTCATGAAAGAGTTTTCCTATTCCTTTGCTGGATTGGAAATTCTATGAAACATGACACCAACTCTCTCACTGTAGATATCTCTGGGTAAAATGTTCCCATTTGTTTTCATTTGGATAGCTTTCATTTTCCTGGAGGATACACTTAAACAGAGTCTGTAGTGTGACAAAGACTGTCTCTGTGGAGGCCTGTCTGAGTTTGCACACCAGACCCATCAAGTCTTTTATGTCTGGCTGGTAATGGCTTGCAGAATCTCTGCTGGCATGAGAACATCAGATCTGAAACCTGTTTTTTGTGTGTAGAATTTCGTGGCTCCATGTCAGTACCCAGATGGGAATATTTGATTTTGATTGTGTATTATCCTTTGTAGAAATAACCTGCTTCTTTTATCATTTGCTTTCTTTTATATTTATATTTCACATTCTGTTACTTTAAATTATTTTGTTTAGTGAAAATAACAATCACTTAATAAAACTTTGCCATATTTCCTATAAGCTTAGCTTTGAAGTATTCTCATTGAGCAGCAAGTTTGTAGATTTTTAACAAGCTGGCATCCACTTAGACATTGAGGTGATATGTGTTATCTATAAAATGAATACTTTCCCAGTGAATATTGATTTTTTTCCCCAAGAGCTTGGCTTTGTCACCATAAAAGTACCATATATAGTTTTACATCCTACAAGGGATATAGATAGATGAACTGGTGTGCTCATAGTTGTCAATCTTCCTGTGGGGGACATGACACACAAACAACAGAAATATCTTTTGTAACCAACTGTGATTGTCTCTCTTAAAATGGTGCAACTCTGAGAATTACCGTTTAAGCCTTTTTAACGTGAATTTTCATTTTAACAAGGATTTCTCTTCCTATTCTTCATATAATATAATTTCACACAGGCAATTTTCCCATTAATATCAGCTTGCTGATTCTGCTTATAAGTCCTAAAAGAAAGATATCTCTTATGGTATACATGACCTTTTAAATTGCCCAGATGATGAAGAAGATACAGAGGAGAGAGGCAGAAAGAGCAGGAAGGCATAGAGAAGAACAGAGAGAGGCAGTGTCCTGAGAAGCCTCTCAGTCTATCACATACACTACATCCTAACTTCTGTCCATTGTGTAAATTATTCATTCTTAATTTGTTTTTCTACAACAAATGCTGACAAAAGAGACATAAAAGAGAAATTACTTTTTCTGAAGCAGAAATATTGTGGAAGCATAATGAGAGATAGGAGAGAGAGGAGAGTGCTGGTTCAAAATTGAAACATGAATGTCTTTGATCTGTGCTATTATAAAAGAGCATCACATGCCAGATAATATGCAAAATTTCTGAAGTTTGACGCATGATTTGGGAGTATGAAAAATCGAAGATTGAAGGAACATATCTAGGATGGATTATCTGACACATGGCACAGGAGAAAAAAATGCCATGCTAAGAGAGAAAATGAGGAATTGAATGGGATTTAGCTTTGCTTCATCTGTAAATAGCATCTACAACTCAATCCCTAAATAATGATACTCAATGTTAAGGACCTCATAACCCACCCTCCTAGTAGAGTCTCTAGAGTTGTTGTACTTGATCCTTAACACTGAGCACATTGATTCCACCGAGTCTTTGCACAACAGTTGGTGATGAGAATGTTACATCAGAGGTGGATTTATTACACCATGTTTGAACAAGTAAACTTGTTCTCTTCCACTGCATGTTCTACGAGCAAGAGTGTGCCTTTGTAGAGAATATTATGCATATTATCTACTATCTGTGTGGTTAGTATCACAATTCTCACTGCAAATGTGTTGGGAAGCATTAAGTATGTCCTTGGAATAAATCTAGTTTGGCTTATTTATTCAGTTTATTCATGGACTATAATTCTACTCGTATTAATTTTATTTGCTAATATTTTGTTGATTACCCTTATACTTGTGTTCACAGAGAACTTCTTAAGTTTTAAGGTGCAACAGATTCTAGCAAATAGGGTGTTTTATTATTTCTGACAAATTTTCTTTTCATTTTATGAGTCTAGAAAATGAGTCATTATTCCATTTAAAAATATGTCAGTCTAGTGGATAATAAACATTTTTAAATTGAAAAAAGGATATAAAAAATGACAAAAAAGTGAACTACCTACTAACTTGTGGAACTGTGAGGAACAGCCAAATAACTGTACAGTATTAAAAATATAAACAATAAAGAAATCTGCCAAGAACTTTGGACGTCTCAAAAATGTGTAGATGAACCCATGGAATTAGAAAATATCATTCATTTCCCCCATAAAACTGTTTGGATTATGGAGGGTAGATGTCTGAAAAATTACCTGAAGGTCAGCATGTAAAAGATAGATGGTAGAAAGGAATGTATTTGTTAAAATGTGAAAAAGACCTCAGGCAAATTCTATGCTGCTACAATGGAATCTCCAAAGTCAACATAATAGACATATCTGAGAAAGTGAAAATGCTGAACCACATCAAATGCTAAGAAAGGAATTAAGTAAAATAGAATTTATCAGAAAGAATTTCAATGAAAATCTTGTGAGTCCAGGTTCAGTGAGAAGGGCATCAAATCCAAATCATATGCTAAGTTGCAGTGCTTAGGTTAAGATAAAGCAGAGATGTCAGAGCACTACTTGACACATGTACAATCTCTACAAATATTAAACAATTTATTAACTCAAAAGCATGCTATTTTGAATTTATTATCCATCTTTAAAGTGAATTTAATTAACTTAAATGTTCACATTATACAATAATAATATACAACATATTATTAATTTAAAATTTGCTTAGGAAAACAGGTGTACTTAAATATATATTCTTAAATTCGTAAGTTAATACACTTTTCTTACCAAGGTATTCCTACACAAGAATCTATGTTTTTATTTATTTTCATTTAAAGAACTTTTCATTTTTCAAAAGTATGCCTGCTGGAAATCCTTTCTTATTTATGAGAGAAATAAGTTTTCTAGGGGAAATATGGGACTCTTTATATTGATTCAAAATTGCTTGCTAATTTTTATTTTGGTCCATTATACAAACGAACTAAAACATAGTATTCAGTATTTAGATTCACTATTAAACTCTCTACTTTTAGTCTTTTTTCAGATAACACTTATCATCATATCATAATAGAAAACTTAGATCAGTTGTCTCTATGTTTTGATTTATATCATACAATATCATAGATTTTTGTTGTCCTGTGTCTTATTCATTTTCCTTAGTATGCATTTCTCTATTTTGTAGTGTGTTTTAATTTTTTTATTTTTGAGATTATTATTACTTTGTTATTTCCCCTTTCTTCTTCTCCTTCTAAATCCTTTCATATACTTGCTCTCTTTCAAATTCATTACATCTTGCTTCATTAACTATTGTTACATCATCGATGTATCGACATAACTTTCTAAATACAACCTCCTTATCCTGTCCAAAATTACTTGTATGCATGTTTCCAGACCTATCATTTAGTATTGTATAAACAATACGTGTGCTTGTTGGCCTTACCAGTAATCAAGGAAACTTCTATATATAACAAATGGAGACCATTTAAAAAAAACAAAAAAAAATCAAAACTCAGAGTTGTGGATCCCAGTCCCAATGGGCATATCTACAAAACGATACTAACACCAGAGGCTCAACACAATGCTTTTAAGAGCTACTTACAACATAAGTAGTGAAAATATTGTTTTAGACTTTAGCAAGTCTAAATTTTTGAATTTGAAATGTCAAGCAAAGTTTAATATTTTAAATATTTTTTACCCAATTAGAAAGAGGAGCCCAATTCATGACAGTTTGTCATCTGGACTTGAATTTTATCTTTTTCTTCTTACAGACCATGTGATCCTGCTGCATTGAATTTATCTATGCAACGTCCTCCAAAGGATGGACTGAAATCATCTGAACCTGTCACACACAACAATTATTTTCTCTTTCTATGTTGTTTCTGTTACCAATTTTGTTTCAAAGATGAGAAAATCATGAGAATGGTAAAATATTACAGTCTACATATATATAGAAATTTGAGTACCAATTTTCTGATGACATGTTAGACAGCTTCTGGTGCCTGATGTCTGCATCAACTACTTGTCTTTTCATCTGAGAGAATCAATTTCCAGGAAAAGAACTTATTTTTGGCTCATTGTTTCATGACAGGGAGGTTTCTCTGTGAAAACATCTTGGTTTAGCGATGTCAGGATATTGTCACATGGCTAGCTCACATCTTAGCTGACCAAGAGTGTGATGATTTGTATATATTTAGTCCAGGGCATGACTCCATTAGGAAATGTGGCCTTGTTGGAATAGATGTGTCACTGTGAGAGCAGGTTTTAAGATCCTTGCCCTAGCTGCCTGGAAGTCAGTCTTTTACTAGCATGCTTCAGGTGAAGATAGAGAACTCTCAGCTCCTGCACCATGCCTGCCTAAACACTGCCATGCTTCTGTCTTGATGATAATGATCTGAACCCCTGAACCTGTAAGCAAGCCCCAACTAAATGTTGTCCATATAAGAGTTGCCTAGATCATGGTGTCTGTTCACAGCAGTAAAACCCTAAGTAAGACAAAGAGGAATAGCAGGGACAGACACTACTCCTCAATCCTTGCATAGTGTTCATGACT
>JADRCH010000241.1:4533581-4544227 GCA_019843965.1 Rhynchomys soricoides
GTTCCTAACTGAATATGTGTATATCTTATATTTGATATATATGCATTAATTCATATTCCATATTTTTTACTGGCAATACCTGCTGTGACAAGGAATACATGGGATGGAGCTCAGAGGTAGAATGTTTGCTTATCATAAAGGCTTCCCTGGGTTCAATATCCAGCAATATGTAAAAAAAAAATTCAAAACCAAATGAACCATATTTCAAAAAGAGATATTAACAGAAAGCAATTAGAATAGCTGTTGAAAAGAAACAAGAAAGTACTTGAAACAAGAAATTTATGAACAGACCAAGAGCTCAGCTGTCAGCAAGAATTCGATGGGTCATAGCTGCAGCTGGGTATTTATTTTTAAGTTCCCACTGTGCGTAGATATTGCACTGAATTTTTATATTAACCTACAGCATGGGCTTTGGTCTGTAACCACGTCTGATAAACACAACCTGACACCAGGGCCTGATCCTGACAGGCTCTGATTTATGGCAACTGTCTTTTCTACCTGATGAGCATCCATTTGCCCAGACCAGAAGAGCACCTCCGACAGCTGGGTCAGCAAAAACTTGAGGTATTCTTTCCACACTTTCCCTCCTTCTGAACTGACATTTATTGCTCAAAAATGAATAAAACTGATGTGTAGTTATTTGCAATTAAGATGGCTACCTACTCTCACTTTATTTACATTGACTATTAAAGGAATCACTTCCTTTAATAGTAACTGTAGAGTACATAGTTAGAGAGTTGTTTTCCTGTATTTTAATTATCTCAAAAGGAAGTTTGTCAGGATAAAAATAAAGCTATAGTGTTATTATTTTGCATATGGTTTACATCCAAATGAGTGATACAGGGTCCCTGTTATTTACAGTGGAAAAGATGTAATATTTGGTAGACAATTATACACAAACATGCTACATTCATTTAATTTGTTTTAGGCAGATGACTATACAAAAGAGCAGAGGAAATAAGAACATTTTAAATTATCTAAATGCAAGTGTGTTAAATGTTTATAGGACTGACACTATTACTGAAGCTATGGAGCACTCACAAAAAGGAACCTAGCAGGAATGCACTTGGGAAGACTCAACAAGGAGTTGAAAGAGACAGATGCAGATATTTGTACCCAACCAATGGACAGAAGCTGCTGACCTCTGTGGTTGAATTAGGGAAAAGCTGGAAGGAGCTGAGAAAGTGGGTGACCCTGTAGGAGGACCAGCAGTCTCAATTAATCTGGACCCCAGAGATCTCTCAAACACTGGACGCCCAACCAGGCAGCATACACCAGCTGATATGAAGCCCCCAGCAGAGGACTGCTGGGTCTGTGCTCAATCAGAGATGATGTACCTAACCCTCAAGAGACTGGAGGTCCCAGAGAGTTTAGAGGTCAGTTTGGGTAGGGGTGGGGCCATCCTCATGGAGGCAGAGTGGGGGGTGGCTAGGAGGTATGGGATGTGGAACAATCAGAGGGTGGACCAGAGGAAGGGGATAAAATCTGGAGTGTAAATATAAATAAATAAATAAATAAATAAATAAATAAATAAATAAATAGAGTATAGCATGATGAAAATAAAATGTTTATTGGGAACACAGTATAATCAGTTACCTAATTTTTATAATGGTCAAAGGTATCTTAAATTTGATGGTGAAAGGTGTTGCTGTTTTTTGTGTGCTATCCCAACTCACATGCTGAAATCTGAAATCCAATGTGATGGTTATTTGAAGGTAGATCCTTTGAAAGTGATAATATCGGTACAGAAGAGCTTCTAAACAGAGAACATATTGCCATATGCCCATATTTTCTAAGGGCAATTTCAGAGAATTTCCCTCGATTCCACTAAGTGAAAGCACAGCAAAGGGCTGTGCCTGAAGAGTCAGCTCAATCTCACATCCATAGACAATATTAGTATCTAGACTTACAGATCCTAGCATCCGAGAAAAGGATGAGTACATTTGTGAAGTTCTATAGCCATCTAGTTTATGTTGCAAGAGCCCACACTGATGTGAGACAGTGTGTAGAACAGAGACCGAAGGAAAGGCCATCCAGAGATTGCCCAACCTGGGGATCCATTGCATATACAGTCACCAAACCCAGACACTATTGTGGACACCAAGAAGTGCTTGCTGATAGGAGCCTAATATAGCTGTCTCCTGAGAGGCTCTGCCAGAGCCTGACAAATACAGAGGTGGATGCTCACAGCCAACCATTGAACTTAGCATGGGGTCCCTAATGGAGGAGTTAGAGAAAGGACTGAAAGAGCTGAAGGGGTTTGCAGCCCCGTAAGAAGAACAACAATATCAACTAACCAGAACTCCTAGAGCTCTTTATGGACTAAACCACTAACTAAAGAGCATACATTGGAGGGACCCATGACTCCAGCTGCAGCATATGTAGCAGAGGTCGGCCTTGTCAGGCATCAATGGGAGGAGAGGTCCTTGGTTGTGCCCTTCCCCTGGCCATAAGCAGGCTGAATAGACCTTGGGCATATGCCACAGTTGGAACTTAATGATCCAGGTGAGACCCAGGTGGAGTCATCCGCCTTGGGGCACATGCAGCTTCTTACAGGAACATAGAAGAACGGACTGCCCACTGAGCTTGCCTTGCAACATAATCCAGCTGAAACAAAGGATGGGTCTTGTGGTTTTCCTGTTTATAACTTGGAGCTGCAGAATTAAAATGTGAGCCTTGATCAGAAACTTTTGGCTTCATCCTTCTCTCACACCCTATTCCTTTTTCATTTCCAGATCCCCATTCAGGTAGACCCAGTGAATCTGTAGCTGCTGGACAGCCACAATTGGACCTATGAAGGCTAGATGCCCACTCTCATAGAAGAAGGGGGCGGGGGTTGGGGGGACCGGGAAAGGGGATAACATTTGAAATGTAAATAAAAAAGCATCCCAAAAAGAAAGTAAGTAAAAAAAAAAATGTATTTATTTATAAGAAAGTCGAAGGGAGAGGAGAGAGACAGAGAAAGAGAGAAAGAAAGAAAGAAAGAAAGAAAAGAAAGTCAGACAGAAACACACACACACACTCACACACACACACACACACAGAGACAGAGAGAGAGAGAGACAGAGAGACAGAGAGAGACAGAGACAGAGACACCAGAGAGAGTGAAAGAGAGAGAACAACAGAGCACATTCCCTAACAGGTGTGTGGCAGCCAGAGTTGGTTCTCGCATTCCACCTTGGTCACCCTTGGTTCTGCCACTGCATAGCAGTATTCAGGATAGTCTTCAGGAGGTCCTGGGTGATTTTCTTGCTGCAGCCTGGCATTCTGGTGTAACAATACTGGAATCCAGGTGCAACTCAGTGCAGGTGGCTTTTTACAAGAGTTCAGTGTATCAAGCTCAGACAGAAGGACTTGAGGAAAATGATTTACCCAGTGAGCCCTCTGCCCTACACCATATTATCTTGTGTAACATGGCTACTTGAAATATTGAATTCAGGAAATTAAATATCACTATTCATGCTTTCATTTGAATAAATTCTGCTGTGAAATAAGTATGGAAAACATTTAATTAGCAGTGAATAAATGAATAATAAAAAGCTATATTGTGATGTTTAAATCCGAAGTGAATATTTTAGAAATGCATTTATTTTATTTTATTGCTGGCTATAAACATTTTATTTTATTTTTATTTATTATTATTATTTTATTTTTGATTATTTACGTCTCAAATATTTTTCTCTTTCCAGGTCTACTCTTGGAAACCCATTATCTTATCCCCCTCCCCCTGCCTCTATGAGGGTGCTCTCCCACCCACTCACCCACTCCAGTCTTCCTTCCCTGGTATTCCCCTACAGTGGGGCATCTAACACTATCAGACCAAAGTGTCTCTCCTCCCACTGATGGTCAACAAAGCCCTCCACTGCCTCATATGTGGCTAGTACCATGGGCGTCCTCCATATGGATTCTTTGGTTGATGGTCCATTTTTCTGACGGTCCACCAAACTGATTTCCAATGTGGTTGTACCAGCTTGCAATCCCATCAGCAATGGAGGTGTGCTCCACTTTCTCTACATCCTTGCCAGAATCTGCTGTCACCAGAGTTTTTGATCTTAGCAATTCTGACTGGTGTGAGATGGAATCTCAGGGTTGTTTTGATTTGCATTTCCCTGATGACTAAGGATGTTGAATATTTTTTTAGGTGTTTCTCAGCCCTCTGAGTTTCCTCAATTGATAATTCTCTGTTTAGCTCTGTTGCCCATTTTTTGATAGGGTTATTTGGTTCTCTGGAGTCTAACTTCTTGAGTTCTTTGTATATATTGGATATTAGCCCTCTATTGAATGTAGGATTAGTAAAAATCTATTCCCAATCTGTTGGTTGCCGTTTTGTCCTATTGACAGTGTCCTTTGCCTTATGGAAGCTTTGCAATTTTATGAGGTCCCATTTGTCAATTCTTGATCTTAGAGCATAAGCCTTTGGTATTCTGTTCAGGAACCTTTCCCCTGTGCCCATGTGTTTGAGACGTTCCCCCACTTTCTCTTCTATTAGATTGAGTGTATCTGGTTTTATGTGGAGGTCCTTGATCCACTTGGACTTGAGCTTTGTACAGGGAGATAGGAATGGATCAATTTGCATTCTTTTATGTGTTGACCAGCACCATCCTTTTATTGTGGAGAATAGTTTTTGCTATCCTGGGGTTTTTTGTTATTCCAAATGAATTCTTTCTAAGTCTATGAAAAATTGAGTTGGAATTTTGATGGGGATTGCATTGAATCTGTAGATTGCTTTAAGCAGGATGGCCATTTTTACTAGATTAATCCTGCCAATCCATAAGCATGGGAGATCTTTCCATCTTCTGAGGTCTTCTTCAATTTCTTTCTTCAGAGACTTGAAGTTTTTGTGATGCAGATCTTTCAGTTGTTTGGTTAGAGTCACAACAAGATACTTTATATTGTTTGTGACAATTGTGAAGGATGAAATTCCCCTAATTTCTTTCTCAGCCTGTTTATCCTTTGAGTACAGAAAGGTGACTGATTTGTTTGAGTTAATTTTATATCTGGCCACTTTGCTGAAGTTGTTTATCAGCTGTAGCTGTTCTCTGGTGCAGTTTTTTTCATCACTTAAGTATATGATCATATCATCTGCAAATAGTGATATTTTGATTTCTTCTTTTCCAATTTGTATCCCTTTGACCTCTTCTTGTCTAGTTGCTCTAGCTAGAACTTCAAGTACTATATTAAATAGATAGGAAGAGCGTGGACAACCTTTTCTATTTCCTGATTTTAGTGGGAATGCTTCAAGTTTCTCTCTATTTAGTTTGATGATGGCTACTGGTTTGCTGTATATTACTTTCACTATGTTTAGGTATGGGGCTTGAATTCCTGACCTTTCCAAGACTTTTAACATGAAGGGATGTTGAATTTTGTCAAATGCCTTTTCAGCATCTAATGAAATGATCATGTGTTTTTATTCTTTGAGTTTGTTTATGTAGTGGATTACATTGATGGATTTCCGGGTATTGAACCATCCCTGCATCCCTGGGATGAAGCCTACTTGATAGTGATGAATGATCATTTTGATGTGTTCTTGAATTCGGTTTATGAGAATTCTATTGATTATTTTTGCATTGATATCCATAAGAAAAATTGGCCTGAAGCTTTGTTTCTTTGTTGGGTCTTTGTGAGGTTTTGTTATCAGTGTAACTGTGGCCACAAAGAATGAATTGAATAGTGTTCCTTCTGTTTCTATTTTGTGGAATAGGTTGAAGAGTATTGGTATTAGGTCTTCCCTGAAGGTCTGATAGAATTCCGCACTAAACCTATCTGGTCCTGTGCTTCTTTTTGGTTGGGAGACTTTTAATGACTTCTATTTCTTTAGGGGTTGTGAGACTGTTTAGATGGTTAATTTGATCCTGACTTAACTTTGGTCTAGTATACTCTCGTCAACTTACTAAGAGCTTTGCTTTTAAAGAAAACTGACTACCTCTTTCTCAGCAGCTATCAATTGCCAATAGCTTCTCTACTATGGGTAAGCCTTCAATGTGCTACTATTCTCCATGCTGGGATTTGCTTTGTCTCCAGGTTCTACAGATCTGGTGGATGCTGTTACAATCTCTATGGTCCAAGTACAGAGAATAAAAAACTGAAGAATTTTCAATGTAAATTAGAACTATATTATATCTAATTGTAAAGGAAAATTCTGAAAGAGGTGTGCCCCCAAAAATTTAAGGGTTATTTTCTGGGAGCTTTCTGACAACATTTCATAGAGACAGCCAGTCAAAAAGCCTTGAGTAAAGAATAGGATTGGTATATTCTGGATTTTAAGAGAAATTTTTTTTAAAGAGGCTCTAAAAGTAATAATCCCTGATATATCTGAATGTGTTGAAATGGAAATTTAATAAAAAATTCCATAATAAGTAAATGCTGGAAAACAAAGCAGTATTTTTCACTGTTACAAAAATAAAAATGTTCTGATCCATTAAATATGACCAGACTTCAATCATATCTAAGTATTTATGGACTCAAGCATAATAAATTCACTTCATTTAAATGATTTTCATTAACCATAATTTGTGGTGTGATTTGGATTATATTAGTGACATTCGAGGATAGCAAGAAGCACTAGAGTATTTTCTTTCAAATTCATTAGTGATAAGGTTGTATACAAAGACAATGATTTTCTATCAACCATACCTTACAGTCTTGAATTTGAAAATTGCTAAGAAAACTGAAATTTGAGTGCCTTTGCATATACCAATCAACATTGGAGTAATGGGAACAGAATACTGAGGGATGAATGGACATTTAACACCACATAATATTTTATTACGATGGATACAAAGATAGTCATCAATTCAATGTTATACATCTATGAAGTTTGGACAGGAGCATCAAGCAAAGGAAGAAGTGTTTTATATGGAAGGCATCAATTTTCTTCCATTGGACCACATTTAAATCTTGCAATGACAGGCATTTTGAATCACACATATTTGACACTTAAGAATGTTGTGGAACATACCTTTCTTATAGAACCAGAGTGAAGCAAGTTATCATTCATGAGGACACTTTTAAGAACTATACATTATAATGTATATTTTCAGGACAATTGGCATTAATAGCTGAAATGTTTATAGATAGATACAGCCAAATTTCTATAGATAGACAACACACTTTGCAATCACACTTTATCACTGGCATGTTCTGAAGATTTTAAACAAAGTTTAAATATATTAAACAAGGTTATTAAAACGTTTATAATGAGAACTCATGGTCATCTTTTCCTTGGGTATTTTCAGCACAGAAGCTTCACCAGGCTTGTTGCTCAGTTTTTCATATGCAGTTGGTCATTGCTTTGTTTCTCACATGACAATTTGTAATTTTGCTTCTGAATATTTTCCAGAAAAAATAATAACCATGTGAAATCCACTCAAAAATATAGAAATCACTTATCCCATCATGAGTTTTCTAAGTTCAATTTAAAACTGGCATTGAAACACTGAATAATTGGGTGTGCATTAATATAAGCTCTCTTTGATATTATAATGTTGGGATTCTAATTTCTATTTTTTCTCTGTATAATGAAATTTCTATTAATATCACATTTGTGGAGAATTTTCAAAAAAATTTAATATACTTTTTATCTTTTGTTTTTGTTTATAAATCTACATATATTTTCTTTATTATAAAATTATGTCATTAGAGGAAATTCTTAATATAGGTAAAATTTATAAACAGTTTCTTCTCACTCTTCTAGAAGCCAATTTAAATTCTTGCTCTAGCTATCAAATACATGTTCTGTTTACTCTCTATTCTGTACCTATTCATAGAAAAATTAACTGAACCTACTTCTTCCAGATATCACTTCTGGGAGATTCTCTTTGGTTTATAGTCAAGATATCTAATACACCGGACTGAAGATCTGCCAAGCATCAAGCTCTTGCTCTTTTCCACATTTATCTACATTGTTTTAAGATTTTTGAAAAAGGAATATTTATCAATTTATGGTACTCATTTGATATAACAAAATCATAAATTAAGTATTATTAAGTATTGGAGCTCAACTTCTATCCTCTGTCTTTACAAAGCATTCAAAATATGAAAAATTTATTAGATATTTTCTTAGACATTTTATACATAATTGCAATCATAATATTCTATCAATATCAACTTTTAGTGGTAAGTTGAAGTTTTAAATGGATATATATATATATATATATATATATACATATAATCCCAAATTTTGTAACATAAAACAAATGAAGATGCAAATAATCAATAAAATATTGTCTTCATAGACAGTCAAGAAAAATAATCTCAGAACTTGGCAACTGTTTCTGCATCAAACATATTTTGGCTTCAAAATGCTTATGGTGACACATAAACTTTCATCAATGAAATAACTATATTTTAAAATATTAATTCACATAATTTGACAGATTATCCCCACTACTCATTCAAAACATAAATTAATAAATTTAATGGCTAATTAAAATGGAAGGATATCAGCTATGTCTTGATAGAGACAGTGTAAGGATTATCCATTTGTACTACCGAAAAGGATGGTATTTGCATGTTTGCTAATCTGTCCAGTCAACCAGTTATCTGAATGTTTTCTTAAAGTTTTCTGACCTATTAATCAATAGAATTCTCTACTTCATGAACTTGGAGGAAACAGAATTAAGTATGTTTAATCCATTATTTAAAGAGATTTTCTTATTGGGACAAAATTTAGAAAAACAATACCACAGTTAATAGTTCTTCTACTTTTTCAATTGCATATAATTTGTCATCTGTACATTGAATCCTGATAGGCTTCTTTTGACACTCCTGGATTTCTTGAGCACTGGACATGTTATGGACTTAGATGGTGAATTTGAGAATAAGTTCTAATAGAGAATTGAATGATTTTCTACCTTTCTCCTGTTTGAATTTCATGATTTTTCTTTTGGGGCTACTAACTTGACCTCTTTGACAAGGTCAATAGGTATTAAATTAGGCAGTATAGTTCATGTTCTTAGAGGAAGTGTGACTGATTATGACTACTTAATATATGTTAATCTTCAGCTGTTATACACCAGTCATATAGGCCAACTTATGGAATAATTTAAATGATTTCACAACTTCTTTCTCTCATGTCCTATTTTAAGTCCTTTGCTTACCAAGACCTCTTTTCTTGACTACTTGTGTGGTATGTCCCTGCTTTCATTTGCATTCATTTACCTTAAGAACTATAGATTTACTCATAGATCTTACGTTGATTTATCCAATTCAAAACTTTAAGCTAAAATTAATGCATTGAGTTTAATCACTTGTTTAATTTATTTTACACTGGATAGTTTTTACATCATTTAATAATAGATTTTTATTCCCTCTTTTATTTCTGAGGAGAAGAAATAATCAATGCACTTTTACATTTAGAAACCAGATTGCTTTCCACTTATATATTCATTGCGGAAGACTGCCAATCTATATTGCAGATAGACATCAAATTAATTCATTTGGGTCCAGATTCAGCTGTGTTTGCTCAGACAAAATTTCTGCCTGAAGTTCCATTGACTCTAAGGTCAATAAAATCTTTGCATATATAAATTCTGATGAGTCAGGTTTTGAATAAATATCTTTCAGTTTCTCTCAGTGTGATGTTTATCAGTGAGTAACCAAGTGGTGCATTATGAAAGATTTAAATTGTCTCTTTGAAGACAAAATTCTCTATGAAGTACAATACTTGAAATTAAATAAAAGGTAATGATCTTGTAATTTCAAATAATTTCTCCACTTATTAGGTTGTCAAACAACAGGGAATGATTTATTAAGTGATTTTATGTGACTCCTGCCATTCTTAATATTTCAAATACTAACTTTTCCTGCATTAATGTGACAAGCCACCACTTTTGGTATTTATACTTATTGCATAAGGTTGAATTAAATCATTTATGTTTTTAAAAATAACACAAAATTTTATTTCTTATGTATGTACGTGCTTCCATTTCTATTATAGGGTATAGTCTAATGACCAGCATAATTGGTGCCTTAAAATTTCCTAAAATGGAGAAACCCCATAAAACCAATAGTTCCAATATTCTTAAACTGAAAAACTTCACAGAATATCTTCAAAACTCTTTGATTTACAAATATGGGACCCAGAAAGTAAAACTGAAATGGATCAAAATATCTCAAGTTACTATTCAAAAAAGTACTCAAGGAAAATTGCAACTTAATAGGGTAAGTTACAAATGAGAACTTTCAGAGGAACTACTTAACATGAGTAACAGTATAGAAAGGAGATCTGGTAAACTTATTACCTTTTCAGAAAAGGGCCAGCAATTGCTAATATGCCAACAAAAAAATAAGAAAGAACTGAAGTGACTCCAACATAAGATGTGGCTTTGTCACAGTGATTATCTCCTTACCCCCCCCCCAAAAAAAATGTTTCATCGTATGCCTTATATAGGTATCTATAGCTGTGATGAAATTTCAAGACCAAAACCAATATTGGATGGAAAGGTTTATTTCAGCTTACACTTTCAAATCACAGTATATCATTTACAAAAAAATCAGGACAGGTACTGAAGCAGGTATCTAGAAGGAAAAATGGAAGCAGAGGCCATGGGAGAGTGCTGCTTACTGTCTTGCTCACCATAGCGTGCACAGCCTTTCTTGTTTCTTTCTTTCTTTCTTTCTTTCTTTCTTTCTTTCTTTCTTTCTTT
>JADRCH010000241.1:4550795-4592568 GCA_019843965.1 Rhynchomys soricoides
ATATATATATATATATATATATATATATATATATATATATATATGTTCAACACAACTTAATAGCATATATAGTTCTAACTTCTCAAGTCTGACATTGGGCAGTTTACTTTAGGCATATTTAAATATAGTACAGCATTGGAAAAAGTTTTCTGTTGGCAATTATTACAAAGTATTTTAAGGCATGACTCTATCAAAACTCTTGGGTAAAGTATATGTGACCTTTTCTATATAATTGTGCTTCATAGTTTAAGGGTTTAGGTGATAATCTGGTATGGTCAAGGTCATTGTAGAGGTCATCAAGCTCCTAAGTGCCTGTGATATCTCCCCTAAGGATGGTTCTTTGACTGAGGAAAACTGCTCAAGAAAAAGGTCTAGGGAGGAAGAGACTTGGATAAACATATTGATCTGGAGGATCTGCATTTGACCTAGTCCTGTAGATAGCATAGGCTACCAGGCTATTAACTACCTCCATTCCAGATTTCCAGGCAGTATTCAGTAAATTCATTTTCTCACAAAATATTTTAAATCTATTATGAGAAGTTATGAATTATATAAAAATTATTTATATTTCCTATAATGATTCAAGAAGTCTGAGACTGTTTCTCAGACCAGGCTGCAGAGTCATACTGCTGAAGCCTAAGACTAGGGCATGAGCTTGGTGGTGTGGCTGCTCAAACTATTTAATCTTAAAACTTAATACTACATCTAGGTATGAAAATAATCAGAAAACAAATGAACAGCAAATTACATTTCCACACTTTCTCTGCCATCCTTCACATTGCTCACGATCATAATCATATGCTTTAGGGAACTCCATCTTGCTAATCCCTCAAATCTGTGCTGTTGTAACAGTGCCTTGATCAGTGTAAGATAATGCAGACTGTAAGCTCAGGTCTAATAATGGACTACCATTGTTCCTTCCCTCTAGATTTCAGTCCAGATAGCTATTTTGAGAAACTATGCCCCCTTGTAATATTGCACAGGAATTCTTCATTAAGTTGCCCTTGCTGAACATTGAACCTAGAGTCAAACAGGTGAATAAGCTAATTTAGATTTGCTGCTATATTGCTATAACAACAATAAAAAAACGTAAAGTATTTGACTTTGAGGATGGGACCAGGCAATGAGAAGCAGGAAAAAAAAACCTCAGGGATATTTTAATAGAGGTTAAAGGGATATAGAACTTGAGGCTAGAGGGATGCTATTATGTGATCTATAGCTCCAACATATTTAGCAAAGCAATTACCTGCAGTAACATGGAAAAGGAAAACATAGTGAATTTGTATGCCTACAAACTGAAAGAGATTTTTCAAAGCAAGGCCTTTATTTTACCAACACAAAACAGGTACAGGCTCAGAGAAATAAACTGCTTGGAGATGTTTAATTGTTTAGCAAATTTTACAGTACATGTAGACAGAGTAGGAAAGTCGTTCTTTCTGCCCAAGTATGCTTATGGTAAAATATTAGTGCAAAAGAAACCTTTAAATCCAGGATCTATCAGGAAAACAATACCTCATCGTATTTAAGATTATATTCAGAATTGAAGATCTAAATAGCAGTTAGACATTGTAAGTTACCACATGAGCACATAGCATTTCCTAATCATTTTACTCTTTAAAGTTTTAAGAATTGCTACTGTGTTCTCCTACATATGATCATGTCCTAATGACTTTAATGTGAGGTCTAATTTATAATTGGAGATTTCAAAAATGGTTTAACAGAATATTGCTTTTTGGTTCAGAGTGGAATACATGTCCAATATCCTTGGAGCTTAAGTTGGTATTTAGCCGACAGCTTCAGAAAGATACGTTGAAAATACAATAGAACCCTTGGCTTAGACTTCAAATGATGATCAGTGGCTGATATTGAAAGCAATTTTGAGATTCATGACCTTGTAGAAGTAGCAAGAGAACTCCCAGGGGCCAATCATAGGCCATGTCTTAATGAAAATAAGAGTGCTGTGGGGTGCTAGAAATGAACAAAGACAAATGATGACAGATACATGAAGAGAAATACCACAGTTCATGGGTAAGCATGGAATTGGAAATACTAGAAGTGGGGAGTAAGTTGAATGTCATTATTTCTGTGAAGTAATCATTAGCATGTCCCCATATCCCCACTGTTCAAAACGCATGGTAACAGAGATTATTCTTTTCTTATACAATCCAGTGTTGCAGCATATCTATCTATTGAAATACTTTTCTTTGTTCAACAATGTCAGTTAGCATAGATGGCTGGTCATGTCATTGAATTGATTTTGGGAATCTTAGTGCAATTAAATTTTTGAAAAAATTTTTCTTATATTACCACAGCTAAATGAAAATGTGAGAAATTAGGAATGACATACACAAAAGAAAATAGTACAACTTTGGAATGCTAACATCTCTCAAAATAGTTCTTCATTTTACATGATCTGTTTCCTTTTTTTTCTTTTTTGATACTTTATTTACATTTCAATGTTCCCCCTTTCCAGGTCTTCCCTTTGGAACCCCCCATTCCCTCCTCCTCCCCTGCCTCTATGAGGGTATCCCCCCACCCACTTCCATCTTCCCTCCTTGGCATTCCCCTATACTGGGGCATCTAACACTCTCAGGCCCAAGGGCCTCTCTTCCCACATTTTCTGTATCCATTCCTCTGTTAAGAGACATCTGGGTTGTTTCCAGCTTCTGGTTATTTCAATATGGCTGCTATGAACATAATAGAGCATGTGTCTTTATTGAACACAATAAAAGAACAATGACTAAGAAACTGATACGATAAAAATCTGTCTATGAGAAATGACATCACTGATAAAAGAACATTTGAAATATGAGCAAAAGAGGATAGAATCTCATTGGAGCTAAAAGTTTGTTTGCTGGTCACAGATTTATACTGAGTTCTAGGATAGTCTATATCACCTATACCAATGCACCAGACTGCAGTTTTTTCCAGGGACAATGTTTCTAAGATTTAAAGTAGATATCATATTAAAGGTCTAGGAGATACCTAATATGAAGCAGTTTGGAGAGCTCAATGGCAAATATTTTAAAAATATTTTTCAATAGTTCATTTATTTATTCACTTTACTCCTGACTGCAGTCCTTCTCTCTCCTAATTGCCTTTTCAAATGTTAATTACCTTGTATTCTCTTATTTGTCTGCCTGTTCATTTATTTATTTTCCTTAAAACAAATGCCTGTCTTCACCTATTCCTAGGACCATATTTATTTATTTTTTTTTAATTTTCAGCATGTCTATTTGGTGAATGACACTAACTTTAAAGTAATAAACCAACACTACATACCTGCACTAAATATCCACATTCTAGTCATTCATTTGGTTTGTTATTTATTTTCATTATTTTTATTTGGAACCATTTGGTTGAGGATTTCTGCTGTCTATGTCAGTATGGATATGTAATTTTCTACAGTCACAATGGCTTTCTTGATAGTGATTTCAAATTAAAATAGATCAGCTATGCTGAGTTGAGGAGTACTACTATAATCTTAAATTTTCTCTATTTGCATAGAATTAGTGTGAATTTTTCCTTAAACATTCGATAGAATTTAACACTGAGGTTTTAAATTATATATTTCTTGAATTTTCTTAAAATTTTACCTTGAAATTCATTTTATTAAAGAGTCATTAAAATAGCAATAAATGCTCTTTTAAATCTCCATCCAAATGTTGCTGAAGCTCTTGTTTTATATCTATGGAAAAAAATTTAAAAGTTAGAACTCAATTTCATGTACTACAGGCTATAATACAAAGTCTGATTTAAGGGGATCTGATCCTTCAGTGACTGATTTATACAGATACATATTTATCCATTTTTATCCAGTACTTATTATTCTTTGACCTTTGCTTGTATTTTTATTTCAAAAATTGAGTGGGGATACTTGTGAGCTGTTTCATTCTTTTTGTTATTAGCATTTTCACTGTATAAAATATCACACGTACTGGGAAATTTTCATGTATTCACAGAACTTCCATTGGTCATGTTTACCATCAGTCACTACATATATCTCTTCTTCTTAAATATATTTTCCTGCATTTTTTCATTATTAGAAATATGACAGATATGAGAATAAGTGCACTGTATTTTTTCTTTCTGAGCATACTCTGTTTAACATGGCTACTTCTAATTCTATTCATTTTCCTTCAGATAACATGATTCACCATCAGGGCTGAAGAAAATGGAAAGCATTGGTATTTACTCTGTTACTATCTAAGGTTAGCATTTTCTCTAGTGACTTCTAAAATTTTTTCCCACCTTCTAATACACACACACACACACACACACACACACACATTAATTTTATATTATATATACCAACCCATCTTGGCACATCTGCTTGCAGCAGGACTAAGTACCTCTCCTCCTGAGGCCAGACAAGGCATTCCAGCTAGGAGAAAGGGATCCCAAGGCAGGCATCAATGTCAGAGACAGGCTGTGGTCCAATTGTTAGGGTACCCACATAAAGACAAATTGCACATATGCTACTTATATGTACGGGGTCTAGGTCCAGCCCATTCTTTCTCTTTTGTTGATGGTTCAGTCTCTGTGAGCCCCAGTGAGCCCATGTTCATTTATTCTGTAGGTTGTCTTGTGGCTTTCTTGACACCTACAGCTCCCTACATCTTTTCCTTTCCCACACTATTTCACAAGACTCCCCAAACTCTGCATGATATTTGGCTCTGGGTCTCTGCGTCTGTTTCTATCAGCTTCTGGATGAAGCTTCTCAGAAAACAGTTATGCTGGGCTCCTGGCTACAACATAACAGTATCATTAATAGTGTCAGGGTTGGATTTCTACTATGGAATGGGTCTCAAATTAAACCAGTCATTGTTTGGTTATTTTCTCAATCTCTGCTTCATTTTTATTCCTCTATGTCTTGGAGGCAGAATAAATTTGGGGTCAAAGGTTTTGTGGGTGCATTGGTGTCTCCCTCCACTTCAGGAGCCACATCTCCAGCTTCTAGAAGTCTCAGCTAGGGTCAACAATTAGTAAATTAGACCTCATGATGTCTTCTATAAGGCAAAAGAAATTGTCAGTAGGTCAAATCAGCAGCCAAAAGATTGGGAAAGGATCTGCACCAACTCTACATCTGACAGAGGGTGATATTCAACAAATGTAATGAGCACGAGATATTATACGCAAGCAAACCAAATAACTCAATTTCAAAATGCGATGCATGACTAAGCAGACAATTATAAACAAAGGAATCTCTAATGGCCCAGAAGCACTTAAAGAAATGTTCCATGTCTTTAGACATCAGAAAAATGCAAAAAAGAATTTATTTATCACACCTACTGAAACATTTTGTACAATTAGAAAACTGTTAGTTTACCTAATATAGCTAATGTTAAAAAAGTAAAGCTTAAAATTTAATAATTACATTCATTTTTAAAAACTTTTTCTGATAAAGGAAATGAGAAACATTAGAACTTAGAACATCCTGCTAAAAGTAAATGAATAAAGAGTTAGGATTTTAATAAAGCACCATGGGAACAGAAAAATATTTAGAGGGTGTGAACACAATTTGAGTGTTAAACTTTATTTATTCCCCTAGTTCTCTGAAAGAGCTGTGTATTTCCTAAAAATTACTTTGTTGTTGATATTATTGTTGCTTGTTGTTGCTGTTGCTGTTCCAATATGGTTATGCCAAATTTGAGCAGGACATTTTGCATTTTCTTCAAGTAATTTTTAAGGAGTCTGATTTTTATTTATTTATTTATTTATATATATATATATATATATATATTTATTTATTTATTGCCTAATTATAAAACTGAATACTGCTCTTTGTAACTACAGATCTCAAAAGTGCCCAAATTGTGTATAATCTAAAGGAAACTTCAAACTTGAAATTGAATATCAAACCACAAGAAAAAGTGTTCACATATTTGACATATAAAACTTTTCTCCTAAGATATTAAGTGTAGGCATATGTTGATACCCTTTGGTTTGACCTCATGATGTCTCATAATGTTTTGTACTTCAGGAATTTGTACTGTTCTGTGATGCTCTCAAACCATTGTCCAGCAAGTGGAATAAGGACACTGAGCCCTCCTAAACCATGAGCCAAAAAGTGTCCTCCCCACATCCAGATGCTCCTGTCAGGGATATATCATAGGATGGAATTAGGCAACAAGATAACATAATGTGTCTTTTATGTAACTTGGATAAGCTTTGTTGTTATTGCTGTTATTGTTGTTGTTTGTTTTGGGGTTTGGGGGATAGTTCTTTAATTCTGGTTTGTGAGTGGAATTTGGAAGAGTCTGGAGTATAGGATAAATGTGTATAGAATGATTAAGCAGAACTTAATTGGTGGGTTTGGCAAGATTTTAAAAGCAACATGCTAATAGAAAAACAAATTATGAAGACTGCAATCAGGCTTCAGATGGAGTATAGAACACCACTGGGAATTTGACTCTTAGCATGGTGGAAAATGTTGCTCTTCGTTTATCCTAAGAATTCAAGGGTTGCTGATTTTAAAATCCATGTGCTTATTAAGTTGTCAGAGGAATCATGTGACACCTTGGCATTCAGGGTGTCTTGCTATTTATCCTAGATGCCTTTTGTAAGGCATCCAGGAAGAGGCAAAAGAAGCACATGAGAATTTACAAAACTTGCAAACTGGAGAGAACTAGATTGAATTGAGGGGTATAGGGAAGAATGGTGAGGTTAGTAATGACAATAGCTCCATTATGAGGCAACCATGCAGTTAATGTTGAATTAAGAAAGTCTTGGAGGACATTTCAGTAATTGGTCAGACATTATTCAATATAAACTATAGGGATTAAGATGAAAATTCATTTTAGAGACTGTTTCCGAAAATAGAGGCTCTCTCTACCTGTGTACCCTGTAATTAAATGGCAGCCCAGGGAAGAATTTTCTTTTGTTAAGCTTTTAACACACTTGGAGTGTGCTACAAGTGTATCCCAAATGGCTATAGCTACTTCTTGAGCTGTCAACTGAGCTTCTCTTTGTCTACACATAGCTAATTGTGCATGCCTGCAGAACACAGTAGCTATAAGGTCAGATCAGAATCAGTTTAGATTTTTAAAAAGACTCGAGAAGCTACCCAACGTGAAATTGAGCTCAAAACCTTGTGGACACTCACAGAGAGACTAATGATTTTGTGAATCACTGAGGAAGAAGGCAAATCCACAATACAGATCCCAAGATGCTGGATGTGCCAAGGAAACAGATGAACTTCCAAGGAGAGATATGGGAAATGAGTTGTTCCAGCCATAGAAAGAACCTCTGTGGGATTGTTAGAGCCACTCTTAATTGCCAATTGAACTTGAACTAGAATCAACTGAAAGCAACTAGGAACTATTGTGATGGACTTTCTTGATCAGATATTTGAAGGGAGATTCACTCTAAATGTGGGCATAGTCAGGTGACAGTCACTTTTGGAAGGATATAACAAAGGAAAATATTTGTTTTGCTTACTTGGGATTCATTGCTCCTGGAGTTTTGTCTACTCTGTTGTTGTCAATAATTCAATCCATGATGTTAGAACTATCTAGTCTTCCAACATGGAGTGAAGACCAATGACTCTTCAGTAATTTTCCAAACTTTTAGCATTATATCAGGAATACATGGACAGAACAATGCTTAATCAAGTTCTCGGTTTCTACACACACAGATACATATAACACACACACACACACACACAGAGAGAGAGAGAGGGGAAGAGAGAGAGAGAGAGAGAGAGACAGACAGACAGACAGACAGACACAGAGATATGTAGATGTAGATATAGATATAGATACATATATGCTGTCTGGATCAAATAGATAGTATTCATTTTGGTTTAGGTAGAATTTTCAATGTAGTTCTTAGGAGTAATTTATTGGTGTTTGGTACCAATTAGGGAAAAAAAAGTATTAATTTTAGGAAATTAGACATCTGACAAATATTTACCTCTATCCACAGACTTTTGCCTCAAGAAAATATATAGGAAAAAAGAATTTTATTACATCTAGTATCCACATAAAATGAAATTTTCTCCATTGCTTTGTTTCCACTCACATATATTAGGCAAAACTTGGTAGAGTTTATAAGTAGACAAAAGTAAAACTCAAAGTAGTGTAACTGTAATTCAATTAGTTTCTAAAAATTTCTGCATAAACTTATTTCTCTTTCATGAGTATTTCTGTGCATATGTGAATTTTCTAGCAACTTCTTCTTAAGTGTTTTTGATACATTCTTTTCCATTTTGTAGACCATCCATAGCCTGATTCTTAAGTTACAAGGGTTTCAGCTGTCTACAGTGATTTATTGTCATCCTAGCAGAGTGAAATGGAACTTTTTCAAATGGAAGGCTTAGGAAATAATCAAGAACTCTTCATTTTTTTCTTGGGAAGGCATCTATCTCCAAAATTCTTTCTTTGCTGCCCAATAACTTTAGCAACAGTGTACTTTGTCAGAATAGCAATTTTCTTATTCGATCTTGTAATGTTCAATCTCATTTCTAACACTTTTAAAACACACTATGCAATGAATGCCTATGATCCATGCCATGTAGGGATCAGTGAATTGTAGCAGGTACCTACCTCTGCATACCCAACTAATGGTGGATTTAGAAAATAACTACACAAATATGGTGCAAAAATAATTGAGTGATAGTTCACATCTTCCACAGATATTTAGCATTTTTTAATGCACATAGATTTACACTTTATGTCCCTACTTCTTTTAGTGTTCTGATGAAGTTCCATGTCTATCCAACTCTCTTCTCAGTTGATGTCTTCCCAAGTTCTGGTAGGCCATTAGTAACCCCAATATATTTTCTTTATTAAAGGCACACAATAATAACATAGTCTGGAAATTGTGCATTTCTCATTGTACACTTTTGTTATAATATTGGTAACTCTAGGTGTTTTACTCTATTTGTATGTGTGAAGTATTGAATCACAGCAGTGATTTTCATCCAGGCACTGGGCTCTTTGGATAGAATGTTTCAATAAATGCCACTGCAGGGTTTTGTAATAATTGCATTCCAATTAGCTCTAGTTTGGGTTGGCCATAATCACAAATGCTTTTGTCTTATTTATTTATTTATTTATTTATTTATTTATTTATTTATTTATAGATAGTAGTTCAGGATTTCTGAGATAATTTTAAATTATTCTTATTGAGAATTTCATACATGCATATAATGCATTTTAAATTCCTCAATCCTTAGCCCTCTCTGTTTCTCTAGTTACTCTCCTATCACCCCTCATCCTTTTCCTCTCAACCTCTTGTGGTCTCTTTTCTTTTCAAATCTTCCATGTCAAGTTAACCTTGTTTATATATCAATTAGTATGGAGAATAAATAGCCTTTTAGAGGCCACATTTCTTAAGGAAACAGACTCTCCTTTAGCAGCTACAAATAACCAATAGTATCAAAGACAGTGGGCTTCCATGAGTCTATTCTCTATCCATGGTAACATTTTAGCTAGATTGTTCTTGTATATGCAGTCATAGCTGTATGTATAGTAGGTATCGTATGTATCCTATATGTAAGTTATGTGTGTAATGAATGCTCAAGTATGTACTGATAGAAAGAAGATGTTCGGAATCCTGCTCCATCTCTCTTTGTCATTCACTGCTTTGTCTTCTTTTACTTAGATTGTCACACTGCAACTAAAACTAGACTGGATACCAGCATGCTTAGAAGTTCTTCTCTTTCTGTGTCCTTCCAAGTATTCTCACACACTGAGCTATTTTAGCCAGAGAAATTCTTTCATAAGAAAATAGAGTGATATAATTACTTTTGTTTTTGCTAGGTACATTATCCAATTTCCCTCTCTATATTCTATAGAATGTATAACACTCTGTATGTATTAGAGTATATGTTCTATAGAATAAATATGTATTCTGTAAATAAAATAAACATATATATTTTATACATGAATATTCTTTCACATGCATTTATGCATACGTATGCATAAAAATTTAACTTACATAATTGCTTTGCCGGAAAATTTAATATTAAAATACTTGAGACATTATATACAATTGTCTATTTCTTAATGACTTTATATTATCACATATTATCTCAATAAGGGTACCAGTAAAATTTTTTACTAATTCTGCAAATCAGTACTTTAAGTTCTTGAGGCAAAATGTTGAGATAGGAATATTATTTTTCATGTTGCTCATAAGCTCTGTGTTCTTAACTAATGAAAACATCACAAAATATACTACCAATATTCAATAAATTAAAACCAAAACTAAAATATATTTGAATTGCTAAAACAATTAAAATTACAGGTCAATATATTTTGACCAATGTCGCCTCTCTATAAGTATAATGTATGTGTGCGTGTGTGTGTGTGTGTGTGTATTAATTTTTATTTGCTACATAGGATACAATAAATGTACTGATTATGAACTGAGCAATCCTTTTCTCCCAGCCAGTGTCTGCATTATAGCTCACAAGTTAATTGCCTAAATCATCCTGCAACATGACAATTCAGCAATGGATGGATCAAAATCCCATGGCCACAAATCTTTTATATATATAATATCAACATGTCAAGGACTGGTTTGTACACTGTCCAGAAATGGTTTTATACAAGTGTAACTAAAAAATTTGCCAGACAGAAAAGCATGGTAGTAATTGGGTGATATTCAGCATGTTGTCTCATGAAGAGCTTGCCAGCAGCTCACATTGCTTTTTCTCAGTGCTTGATATTCATCAGAACATTAGCAGCTATTTTTTTTACAAGCTTTAGAGTAAGTATAACATAACATTTTTTCCTAATCTTGAAATGTAACTGGCTGTGTCTCAGTATTTATGATCTCTTCTCTGCATTTAGTAACACAATTCATCAACTTTAAGCTTGCAAGTGTCATTTTGTGCATATTCTATATAAAACTATAAATTGCTTTCATAGAGAGCAGCAAATGGCTGCTCTGAGAATGATGTGAATCTTTAGTGGTTTCCTGACACTATTTATAAAGTTGCCAACAAACAGTACCAGATTCCAGAGCAAATAGTCTCTTAATCAGGCCTCTATTGCAAACTTTAGTACAAGGTGACTGAAAAATATTTTGTAGACATTGATGCTCTTATCTCTTAGATACTAGTGTTATATTGGTTACATTAATTTATGGTGATATTTCTGTTTTCTCTTAATGTCTTTATGTTATTTATCCCATTGGTAATTTTGTGCTCCCATAAACCATCACTGAAACTGAAAAATATCTATAAATTATATTATAATATAGCATAATAATAATAGAAAAATGACACCTATCAACACTAATGAAAATTATATCATTCTAAAAATTTCAAAGTCAATAATGACTACTATCACAAAATAAGATAGATTAGACACTGTAAAACAAAATGCTATTATTCCTAGTTATGGAAGTTTTGGTGTCTGAGATTCAGGTCGGTAGATATATATTAAGAATATTTTATCTGAACTTCAAACATCAGTTTTTGTTCTCATTTCCTAGGGCATAGACAAGGGATAAGGTAAATTACCTTTCTATGTAGCTCTATATACCATCTAGCTACCTACCTGTCTACCTGTCTGTCTGTCTGACTGTCTGTCTTTTTAGCTATCTATCATCTATTTGTATCTATCTGTGAGTGTTTCTGTTAACATATAGAGCTTTGTATTTTATACTTAAATTTTTTGACTAAGTTTTTGATCCTGTTGAACAAATATAGAGAGCATCTGAAGTTTGACTTTCCTATATTGTCAGTGGGTACAGTTTTACACGGGATTTATGTGTTGGACTTGAGAATGTTTTCTGGAAGAAAAGCAGAAGTTCTTTTATATTAGTTCTATAAAAAATGATTACTCATAAAACTGGTGGTGTGTAGGGTGGTGAATTGGGAATATCTTTGAAGCATCAGTCACTCTTAGACACATGGAAGAAAATCAATGACTGTGTTTTGAACTGGGTCATCTAGATTTTGTATACTAATGCTAAATCTTACTAGAAATATAAGTTCTTTACATGTGTGAGTTTCACATATTCATATTGAAGCAGCCACGGATGGATAATGATTTTAAATTTTTATACCTATACTTAAACCATTGTGTTTATACTTAACATAGGGATATTTTTCTCATTATTCTCAAAATGATCCAGTATAATAATTACTTACATTGTAATTGGTGTTATAAGCAATTTAGAGATTATTTACAATACACAAGATGATGTGCTTAAGTTTTATGCAAATTTTAATTTATTTCATATATAAGGCTGGAGCATATGTGAAAGTTATAATTATAATTTCACTCGGAAAGTGGTCCCCTCTGGATATTAAACAGTGATTTCACTTTCATGTGAATTAAATCCAAACAACATACATCTTATCTGAAGTAGATGCACTCATATATCCTTTTTATAAAGGTGTACTCTAATTGTTTCTCCATTTCATGACTACATAGAAATATGAAGTAATTAAAAGATATTACATTTGAAAGATGAAAAATACATAAAAATTACTATCATTGAGAAATAAAGTGTTAACAATTATCTTTCAGCATTCTGTAAGAACAAACACACAAATAATCAGAAGCATGGACAAAAATACTAATAAACATAGAAAGAGAGGTCAGAATATAGGTTATAATACTAATATAAAATATCAAAAATTAATTAATAAAGAATAAGATGAGGAAAGATCCCACACTAAATGGAAATAATATCAGCAGAAAATCAATCTATAATTAAATCTCTATTGGTGTTATCTTTACTATACTTAAAACCTAAAGGTCACAATTGATTGGTTTACAAATATTATCTATTTGTATGAAATTTTAAGTTCCTATTTATGTTTGGTCTGGAAGTGATGTTCAAATTTCCTTCCAGATAGATATATATAATCTTTTGAGCAGTAAATATGCGAAGTGTTTTGTTTTTTACACACTTGTATTTAAGTTTAAAATAAAAATATAGTTATGAAAATATTTTTTATATTTGAATTTGTATCAATGCCAATATTATTTAACCAATTTAGAAGAAAATAAATCTATCAAAGTATCTAAAATTGATATGGTAACAATCTATGTAATAAGCTATTCAAATAAAGCACATGTCTGAATTCTAGTAGTAATACAGACATAAACACTAAGGGGTGGTACAATAAAATAATTTGAGAAAACATTTACAAGATATTTTATTAGAATAGTAAATGTTTTTCAGCATTTATGGTGTTACAAATTGAATCTATTATTCTAAGTGTGGATTGGGGTTGTAAAAGAACTAAAGTATAATTCCATTTAAAAACTAAAGAAATCTTTAAAGGACTCCTGGTAACAGTCAAGAAAGGTAGTCCAAAAAAATCTGGAATGTTATAAAATAAATAATACCGGATAAAATAAATTATAGTAAATAAAACTTAACATATCATTGAAATAAATCTCTCAGTGTTTTGAAAGGGGATTATTTTTGGCAAAATCTTACATATGAGCAGCATAAACAAAATAGATGAAGTATTTTTTAAAAGTTATTAGGTTGAAAGCTGTACAGAATTGTTGCTCATAATAAAGATTAAGTGATAAAATTAAAATATCATTTATAAGAATAAAATCTAAAATTAAATTTGTGCTTTCCCATGGACATTAATGTTTACAATCTTTTATTATGGTATATGAAATTTTATTTTGTGTTTGAGGAGATAGCTAAATTCTTTTATGAACAAAATTTCTCATACAGATTTCTATATTGAATAGTATTGTCTCGAGTATAAAATTCTTTAATTTTGATTTACATACAAATTTTACTGCCCAGCCTACCTTAGCAATACAAAATTAAAAAAAAAAAACAACAGAAAAAAAATGGACATCTTGTCTTATACCTGATCTCAGGGAGAAAATTTCATATTCTTTCATGAATAATAATAATAATAATAATAATAATAATAATAATAATAATAATAGAATTTTGAAAATAAATCTGCATTACAGATCTAAGAAGTTTTCTCTTACTTCCAGTATATGAGGTGTTTTTTAATCATGAAAATGTTGTCCTTATAACATGTCTTTTAAACTTATTAAGATATTTTTATTTCATAAAAGGAATTTATATAAAATTCTTTTTATCTTTTATAATATAAACAGTTAAATTGAATGAATTCCACATTAATAGAGTAATATCATTTGGTTGAGTATTTTTAATATTCATATCTAGAAAGGATATTTGGTTCTCATAATGATAACTACTTTTGAAAGATTTAAGGAAGGATCAGTTTTATTCTCTGAAGTTTTATTATGTATTTAATTAGTAAACAAAAATGAAAACTTATTTATTACAGTATACACAATGTTCAGGTTATATATATTTTTTTATTCCATTTTGACAGTTTCTTTCCCTTGGCCTTTGTCATGCCACAGGTTATTTGGTTTGTTACATATAAATTACCATTCTCTCATATTCCTCTTATATAGAGATATAGAGATAACTATCGTTGTTTCATTCATATTCTCAACAATTTCTCTCTTGCCTCATGAACACTATCACTCCTAAATAAGGCAAAGTTTGTGAATTTCACAGGTCTTTTACCCAGCCAGCTGTGGATATCCTTAATTTCATCACTTTAAAACCATGTATAAATATAAACATTTTATTTAATAATTTTTTCTGTGTTGTTTTCTAAATAGTTCTATTGGAATTGAATTATTGAGAAAAGTTTAATATAAGTGTTTGTGTCTCACGGTGCCCATATGTTTAAGCCACAGTATCTAATATGATATTATTTGTAGTTAAGATGTGTGGGCTGAAGTTAGCTTTAGGTTAAGTTGCGAAGGTAATATAGCTCTCATCCTCTCTCTTCTCTTTCGGTCTGAGTCCATCTTTCTCTCATTCCTATCCCATTCCTAGCCTCTCTTTCTCCCCATCTGCCTTCATTCTGTATCTCCGCACACACCAAGCCAGAAGGCAACTGTCTAAATGATAAGAGATAATATTTCAGAATACACCAAATCTTTGACATCCCAGCATGTAGAATTGCGAACAATTGTGTTGTCTTATCTATTTATCCTATGATCATTTGTAGAAAGTAACCTGAGCAGCCAGGTATACTGGGGCATTCCTATAAGCAAAACCTTAAAATTTAAATACTGTTTGTTACTGCATAGAAAAGTTGTCATAGTTTTTTTTTTTTTTATTCTATGTCTTCACTTTATCAAAAAATGAGATTTCTCAGAATTCATTGTTAGGAACAGCACTAGGTTCAAAAGAAAAACTGTTTGTAGCAAAAGAACTTAGTTTATTAGATCAAACACAAATTCAGGTGTGTGTGTGTGTGTGTGTGTGTGAGAGAGAGAGAGAGAGAGAGAGAGAGAGAGAGAGAGAAAGAGAGAGAGAGAAAGGAAGAGAGAGATACATATACATGCACATGTGTGATACATATTACATATTAAATAAATAAAATTACAGTCTGATGGGGCATAGATAGAATTGTGGAATATCTTATTGGAAAATGAATGAGAACAGTGTTTATTTTAAACATAGTGAATATAGTTACATGTGTCTATATACTAATAAATCTTTGGAAGATTGACTAGACAAATAATTATGCTATTTAACAAAGTATACTTGTAAGAATGTTTGAAGAATTAGTCTAAATAGTCCAGAGTGTTCATATTGCAATGCATGAAAAAAGAAGTTAACAAAAATAGGAATGTTAGACAAAAGGATCAACATTAAAGATTTCAAAAGTTCTCAATCCATCTATTCTTAAGAAAAAATGAAAAAATAAGTTTTGAAAAAATAAACTAAGTATTTATGACTAATTTTTGACAGGAATGTGAACATGAGCCACATATATAATCATTTGCCTATTTTTATGTATATTTCTATTCATATTTTATAACTTTATTCTAATTCTGCTCTTACCCAATCATGGGCCTATTAACTTTCAAATTATATTTGTTGTTTAACAGTAGCCTCAGAGATAAAATATTCCATCTTGGAGGGAAGATCTTTAAGAAACAGAATGCTCTGAGAGGAGGTAAAATCATTCTGTTTTGCAGGGAAGCTACTAATCTGTAGGATGTTAAAAGGTTATTAAAGCTCCCATTTTGTCAGAAAGTTTCATACATCTCAGGGCATTTTAAAAGGAAGTGAAGCATTCCATTCTACCATGAGGTTTCTGAAGCTCAGGTATTAAGCACCTCACAAGTTTCAGTAACATCCTGAAACTGATCAAATTTAGTGATCTCTTCCCAAGTATATATAAGCTGTAATGATTACTGACAAACACGCTTAGACAAACTGGCTGCCTAGAATAGTTTTAGATATGCTTAGCCACCTGGAAACAGAAAATAGATAAGCAACCTGAAATAGACTCAGAAGAACTGAGCTACATGGAAAAAACATCCAAGCTTCTTGAGCAGCCTGCAGACTGAATGGTCACTCCAGGTTTCCAGCTTTCATGAAATGCCACCAAGGCTGGGACAGACTTTTGGTGACACAACAATATTTGAATCATGTTTGCTTTTGTGTGCAACATTTTAATTACTCCTATAAGTAACACAAGTAAGCCAATTGTTTCACCAACTTGATATCAACGACATCCAAATTTTGAACTAGAACCAATTTCCTAAGTAGATGTCGAGGTACTCACAAGAACAGTGTCATACAACAATGTATTAAGTGATTTATCCAGGATTCTTATAGTAAATTAAAATTGTGTGTATCTCCTCAGTGTTAGTCTATCTGTTGTAATTCTAATATGTGAATTATTATTTATTCTTTGTATGTACTAAAACTTCACTTATAGAAACATATGCATTTCCACTGTTACACTTTATACTATGACATTCTTTTTTCAAATATCTTCATTATTTTTATCACAATTTATCACATGTGATTTTTGATCACAAAAATCAAATTTGTTTTTGACACCTATTCAATAATTTATTACAGATTGTTTTCATTGTTATAGGCTTTAGAGGTAAATTCTTGTATTTTTCTATAGGTAGCTACAGATTTTCTATAGGTCTCTACAATAATCTTCCTGGAAATCTTGATAGCATACTTCCATTAGTATTTGCTACAGGCCTATCAGCTTAAATGTCACATAGTTACAATAGTCTGTAGTTTACAGATCTCAGTCTTTATTTACTACTTGGCTGGGAATTAAGGTAAGCCAGATTGGTATAAGAGAATTACAAAGACCATCATAAGCACTGTCTTTTCGGCATATGCAAGGCATTTTAGCTGTATAAAACAGTATTTCATTTGTGAGTTTACTTTCTCAGCTCTTATTTACCCTAAACATTCTTATGTATTTATGCAGATATAGAGTTCTGAAATTTTCACTATTTTTGACAAGTGCCTCAGGGGAAAATTTATTTACAGTGGGCAGTTTCTGGTTCAATAAAAGAAGTTCTAATAAGAAGCTATTTCTAGAAAACTGCTACACAGGCCAATAGTCTATTTTCTATTCATGGGTCCTTTTCCTGAGTTCAAAAATCACCATAATCTCAAAAACTGCATTGCCAGATAAAGTGTCAAATTTTGGACTGTCAAGGTTCAAAGTTGCCTGGGTGAGATCATTAAAACATACATGGTAGCTTATGCTACATGACTTACCATGCTTGCTGCATTTTGTTTTTTAAAAAGAAATGTTCATCAGATTGTCAAAAGTCATTCTGAAATGTCTAAAAATATAAAAATTACACTGGTGGTTTTCAAGCATTCATACTGATTTTATTAAATGTTGCATGTACAACCAACTGTACTACACAACCTTACTGACATCATTCATTTAATTTTCCATTGAAGAGTAAAATGAATTATTCTGCATTTTTTGTTACTTGCATTTCTGATAATATGGCTTTTAAAATCAGGATTTCTATTATTATAATGAAACACCATGACAGAAAGCAACTACACAAGGAAAGGGGTTTATTCAGCTTATACTTTCACATGATAGTTCACTATCCCAGGACACAAACTCCAACAGGAAAGGAACCTGGAACTGGGAGCTGATGCAGAAGCCATAGAGGGGTGTTATTCAAAAATTGCTCATCATGGCTAACTCATCCTGTTTTTTAAAATATATCCAGACCCCCAGCCCAGGGATAACAACACTTCCTATGGACTAGACTCTCCCTCATCAATCACAAATTAAGAAAATCCTCTATAACATTAGTTTTCTACCTCCTATTGCTGTTATCCTCGAGAACAACTTTTGGTAAGCCCAAACTATAAAATTATTTTTGTTGCTACTTCATAACTAATTTTCTACTGTTATTAATAATAATACAAATATCATATATGTAAGATATATGATATATAATCCATGTGAAAGTTCCTTTTACCCCATGGGGGTTGCAGCTCACATATTTGAGAACCTTCAGCCAGACCTTATGGAAGCATTTTCTTCATTGAAGCTCCCTCCACTCAAATGACTTTATTTTGTGTCAAATTGATATAAAATAAGAAAAATGGCTAACTAGCAAATATTTTAATGAAATACTTTAACATATTATTTGTTTCAGTATCCATTTTTGTGTTACAATTAACAATAATTTCTTGGTCTGTGGATGTCATTTATTGTCAATTTGAGTACTTGTCTATAAGGTATGGGGATCTGAGTTTCTTTCTCACCACTTACAAAAACTTTTTTCAGTATATTAAGATCCAGTATCTGAATCTCTGTTGTTGGTACTATTGTCACTTTTGTTGTTAAACAAAAACACTTACTTGAGTAAAAATTGCAACTGGCAGGTGCAGGTTTCAGGTACTGAAGAGAATAGGAGAAGTATTGATTAGTTATCCAGTCTTGACATAAATGCAGCCTGGAGATACTATGCAGCTGGGTAACTGTCCTTTGTGCTCAAGTAGATTCAAGAGCCCATTGAATTTAATTAAGGTTGTTGAGAATCTTGTATTAATTGTTATATAAAAGTTTGTTTATTGATAAAGGAATGCAACATGAAATTATCTACTGACAGATTACCCATGACAGCTTTCCATCTGACCTTACATTAACCCACAGCAGTGGAAACCAACCCTGAACATTTTATTATGAAGCTTTTCTGCACTGTCAAGTCATTATTCTTTTTATGAGACATAATTGAGTAGTTCTCGGACTTAATGGAAAATGTCTATCTAAACTTTTGGAAACAGGTACCTACATGAGCTTGGGTATTTTTTGTTGTTTTGTTTTTGTTAGAATGTTTGTTTTGATTTTTTTTTCCTGTCATGGTCCTGACAGTATCTTATATACCTATATGATAATAAGAAAGCATTGTTGACAAATCAACAGTTGATGTAAAGTAGATGTTCTAGCAATTTAAGCTAGTAATTCATTTACTTACACCTCATTCCTCTTCTGGTCTACATGCTACTTTTTCCTCAATCAACATCTACAGAGTTTACTTTCTTTTTATTGATAGAGACTAATATACATACCCATTTGTAAGATGCAACACAACCTGGATGTGAATTGCAAAATCCTTTCTTAAATTTTGGTAAGACTCAGAGGACATATGGACCTGTGGCAATTAGGAAATTATGATTAAAATGTTAGAGTTACTTATTTGTTCTGATGTGTCTAAGTACTTATGTCTGCATATATGTATGTACTTACATATAAGCATCATATGTGTACTTCTGGCAAGTGGATGTCAAAGATAGTGTGAGATATCCTGTATGCATAAGTAAATGGAGTTACATTTACTTCTGATGCCACAAATAAATGTTAATAACCAAAGTGTTATAAGTATCTTATACATATACAAAAGTTGTTATTTCTGATAATGGTGGGATTTCTTCAAGTTTCTCCCCATTTAATTTGAGGCTGTCTGTTGGTTTGCTCTATATCACTTTTATTATATTTAGGTATGTGCCATGAATTCCTGATCACTCTAAGACTTCTAACATGAAGAGGAATTGGATTTTCTCAAAATCTTTTTCAGAATTTGAGGAGTTGATCATGTGATTTTTTTCTCTGAATTTGGTTATAGCTTGTGTCTTAGTTAGGGTTTTACTGCTGTGAACAGATACCATGACCAAGGCAACTCTTATAAGGACAACATTTAACTGGGGCTGGCTTATAAGTTCAGAGGTTCAGTCCATTCTCATCAAGGTGGGAACATGGCAGCATCCAGGCAGGCATGGTGCAGGCAGAGCTGAGAGTTCTACATCTTCATTTGAAGGCTGCTACTGGAAGACTGACTTCCAGGTAGCTTGGATGAGAGTCTTAAGCTCACACCCATAGTGATACATCTATTCCAACAAGGCCACACCTCCTCATAGTGCCATTCTCTGGGTCAAGCATATAGAAACCATCATCTTCCACTCCCTGGCCTCCATAGGCTTGTTCAGACATTGAGTCTATGTGGCCATACATAAACATAGCGTAATGCAAAATACATTCATTCCAACTTCAAAAGTTCCCGTAGTCTGTAGTAGTCTCAACAATGTTAAAAGTCCAAAGGCCAAATTCTCTTCTTAGATTCATCCAATCACTTAACTGTAATCCCCAAAGCAAGACAGGAAAACAGCTGGGCAAACTTTGAACTTTGCATCTCCATGTCTGATGTCAAAGTGATCTTCAGATCTCCAACTCCTTTGACATCTTTCTTGATTGCAACAAACTTCTTTCTCCTGGGCTGGTTCCACTCCCTGTTAGCAGCTTTCCTCAGCTTATAGCCCATGACTCTAGCATCTCGAACATCTTTGGGTATTCGTGGCAATGTCAATGTTACAGCATCTTGTTTCAATGTTTGAGACCCACACATGACCTTATGGGCTCCTCCAAAGGGCTGGCATCAATTTTTCAGCTCTACCCTATGTAGTACTCTAAGCTCAGGTTGATCCACTATACTGTTGCTGTTGTTCTTGGTGATCATCCCATGGTCCTGGCATCTACAATCACTGGGGTCTTCCATTGCAACTAGGCTTCACCAATAGCCTATCATAGGCTCTCATCATGGTGCCAAGCCTCAAACCCTTTATACGACCCCTTCAGTCCTGGGCCATCAACTACAACTGAGGCTGCACCTTCACTAATGACCTACTATGGTCTCTCACAGTGCGAAGCCTCAGCTGTTCTTCATGACCCCTTCATGCTTCAAAGCCAGTACCAGCTGGGTGACTCATACACATTACCAAGTACAGCTGCAGTGGGAGGTACATCCTTGTCTATTTTTGGAACACAGCTTCTTTGTGCTCTCAGAAAACATTTCCCAGATTTCACCTCATTAATGCTGGTCTCTTCTTAATCACTGCTAATCTCTTAGATGCTGGTCTCTTCTTAATCACTGCTAATCTCTTAGCTCAAGATAACCAGCAGCAATTCTCCCAGTAATCCCTTTTATTTTTAACTCTAAAGTCAGAGCCACATGGTGAAATCTGTCAGATTCTGCTGCTTGCAGGAGCTGGAATGCGACCTCCTTGTTCTATGACATTATCACCAGCTTTCTGTTTTACAATTCCTTCACTGCCTAGCTTGGCTGTCCTGGATCTTGCTCTGTAGACTGGTTGACCTTGAATTTAGATATCTGCACGCTTGTCTCCTGGGATTAAAGGTGTATACACCCATGAATGGACTTAAGCTTTTCTTCATTTAGAACTTGTTCTGTCCCAGGCTGGCCTTGAACTCAGAGATCTGCTTAGTTTTGTTTCCTGGGATTAAATTCGTGTACCACCATGCCTATATCTAAATTTGACTGGGTAGAATCTTTCTCCAAAGTCCCTCTTCCTTCATTTGTTATCTCCTAGAACACAGTTGAGCTCCATTTCATTCACTTCCTGGTACCCCTTTATTACTTGAATGATATTTTATATTTTTCCTATCTAAGCTTGCTATGATTGTTTAAAATACTCTTCACAAGAATTAACCAGAGAACAAAGTCTCTGTTGGGCTTTTTGAAACTTCCTTTTTCAATGCAATTACTATTAATCTCATAACCTCAGGCTAAGGTAAACTCTTTAGACAAGGGCAAGAGGTAGCCACATTTTTTCACCAAAATACCACAAAAGCAGTCTCTCAGCCATGTACTAAAATTCTTCTCCTCTGAAACCTCCAGAGCCAGCTTCCACAATTCAAATCACCCTCAGCAACAAAATCTTCCATATTCCTACCAGGATGGACCATCAAACCCCACTTAAATCATTCCATGGCTTTCCAAATCTAATGTCCCTGAATCCAGTTCTTCCAGACAAAAGGATAGTCAGGCCTATCACAGCAATATCCAATCCCTGGTATCAACTTTGTCTTAGTTATGGTTTTACTGCTGTGAACAGACACAATGACCAAGGCAATTCTTATAAGGACAACATTAAACTGGGGCTGGCTTATGGGTTCAGAGGTTCAGTCCATTCTCATCAAGGTGGGAACATGGCAGCATCTAGATAAGCATGGTACAGGCAGAGCTGAGAATTCTACATCTTCATTTGAAGGCTGCTCCTGGAAGACTGACTTCCATATAGCTAGGATGAGAGTCTTAAGCCCACGCCTAGAGTGACACACCTACTCCAATGAGGCCACAATTTCTAATAGTGCCACTCCTGGGCCAAGCATATACAAACCATCACAGCATGGATTACAATTATGGATATGACAGTATGCATGCCCTTTTAAAAGACTAATGAAATCATAATTAATCAAAATAAGAGATAAATGAAAATGAAAGTGTATTACTTCCTTAAAATTTTGAAGGTTTGGATCCATAGACATTTAATCAGTGTCTGCACCTTTAGAAACAACACCGATTGTGGACTATATGGATTGTTATTATTTTTATTTTGCCAAAGACAACTGTCACTCTTTTTGTTCTAGAAAAATTTGTGTTATACTCTCTCATGGTAAGCATTACCAAAATTCTGGTCTATAAAATTTCTGTATGACAAATAATTTACAAATAACCACAGATAGCCACAGTAGATAAGTAATTGTAGACTTCTCTGCATTACAGTGCATTCATTTTTCAAAGGCAGCTGGTTATTTAGAAAATTAGTATGTCTACTAAACACATGCATGCTGTCAAAGTAAAATGAATCACTTTCATTTCTGATTTCTTCCTACAAAACAGGATATGTTCTGTATATAAGCCTACACAAATTTATTTTATACACTATTAAAATTGATATATTAAAAATATATAATAGAATTCTTATCATCTTTAATAATTATACTCCATCATTCTTCTATGAATAAATTCTTTGTTTCTGTTTGTAAGAGTTTAGATTATGATAAAGAATAAAGAAAACTACATTAAAGTGAAAATTATATATGCATACAAATATAATTGATAGACCAATAGTAATAGAAATCAATTTTCTGTTTGAAGTGCATAAAAATTTTAATATTATATTTTAATAGGTAATACTATATACTAATGGGTAGTATCCGAGTGGATTTATTTTTAATTTTTTAAAATGTTTATTTATTTTTGCCTGCATGTATGTATGTTCACCATGTGAGTTTGCAGTACCCACAGTGTTCAGAGAATGCATTGGATATGGAACTGGAGTTTTGAATGACCATGTGGGTGCTCAGAACCAAACATTAGTTCTCTGTAAGAGCAACTATGTTCTTAACCACGGAGTCATCTCCACAGCTCCAAAGAGGGCTTCTTGAATTATCACCAATGACTTACCTGCATCACTCTATGCCAAATTTCATATGCATATGTCTTACAGAGGTGAATTGCCTTGAAGAAGTAGCTAGAACTGTGCGATGATAGCTCTGGCTTGAATGGTGACATCATCTGAGTACAGAGTCTGTGACAATATAACTGAGCTTGAGACGTCCACTCTGGATTATTCCTTTGGTTTCTCTGATAAAACACAGTAATAAAAGGCAGAATAGGGGAAATAATTGTTCCCCTATTATTACAGACTATCACTTATAAAAGTCAGAGTTATGAATTTAAGCAAGAATGTGGAAGAGAAATCCTGGAGGGGCTAGCTTGCTGGGCAATCCTATTATCACAATTCCCAGGCAATTGTGATGTTGCAAGAAGTCTGGGCCTCCAGTAAAACTATTTAACAATCAACACAGACCCCCAGAGGCATATCTGACCTGGACAATCCCTCAACTGAGACTTCCTTCTTAGCACCCATCAGTAGTGAATTGAAAATCAACCTTCAACCACATTATACCAATTTGGTTTAAAGATGTTCAAGCATGAGATAGTATCGGTTACTGAACTGAAAGTTTTCTGATAGAGTCTTAACATTTGTTGAAGAAAATGCATTTCATAAAGAATATAGCTTCAGAGTCTCTTCCTCTTCTTCCTCTTCCTCTTCCTCCACCTTCTCTTCTACGTCAATCCCAATCACCCAGCACACGAGTTACTCCCAATGGGCCAAGTACATCATTATAAACTCTAAAACTGTGGGACCTGAGAATAAACGACAGAGAGTATGCAATAATGCATGGAAATTGGAAATTACTTTCAAGCTAGCCCTTAGGTCATTCAAGAAAAAAGGCACGATCTTCTTCGTGCATGGATTATAATTTAAAAACTGAAAAGTTGCTTGTTCCTGAAGAAGCCAGAAAGCAACAAATAAGCCATTTGGTATAAAATGAATTAAGGGACAGGGAAGAATAGAAGGCAAGTAATAGGAAAGGAAGTCAGTTGTTAGCTGTCATAAAGTTACATAACCTATTTATCTCTAACTACGGAGAAAACATACTGACAAAAATAAAAATAAACTCTTATTTTCATGATATATATGCAATGTTATCATATTTATGTTAATATACAAGTTTGAGTACTATTTACTCTTCAAGCAGAGTATCTGTGAAATATTTATTTCTGAATATTAAAATGTAAGTAGTTATTTTTACTATATATAAAAGGAATATGAAAATTAACTGCAATGGCATTTTGTGTAAATCTTCAAATTTTTCTTTATTAAAAAACTGTCATCATGTCATTCTGACAGATAACGTTACCTGTATATTCACCTGTTCTATCTCCCAGGGATTTTAAATATATGGATTGATATGTCTGCAATTAAACTAGCAACGTAGATTTGCAACTATTATTTCTTTGGGGGGGGTATTTGGGGATGATTTCATCTATTACTAACACACTGTATCCTAATCAGTTTTGGACTAGTGTAGAAAGAAACATTTAAAAAATAATGGAGAGATGTTCCATTGAAAAATTTAATGTACAGAAAATGAAATGAACAGAGTAGGTTGACATGAAAGCACTAACAAAATCGATCAACAGAGGTGACATCATGTTTTCCAGGAGAGGTGTTGACTCTAGATAGGGGCAATTGCTCCACTATGTTCATAGCAGCCATATTTATAATAGCCAGAAGCTGGAAACAACCCAGATGTCCCTAAACAGAGGAATGGATACAGAAAATGTGGTTCATTTACACAATGGAATACTACTCAGCTATTAAAAACAATGACTTCATGAAATTCGCAGGCAAATGGATGGAACTTGAAAATATCATCCTGAATGAGGTAGCTCAGTCACAAAAGAATGAACACGGTATATACTTACTAATAAGTGGATATTAGGCAAAAAGTTCAGAATACCCAAGATTCAATTTCCAGCAACTGTTGGACTGAGCATGGGGTCCCAGATGGAGGAGTTGGAGAAGGGACTGAAGGAGCTGAGGGAGTTTTCAGCCCCATGGAGGGAGGAACACTGTCAACTGGCCTGACCCCCTGGTGCTCCAGGAGACTGGACTACCAACCAAAGAATACACATGGAGGGATCCATGGTGCTGGCCACATATGTGACAGAGGAGAGCCTTGTTCGCCATCAGTGAGAGGAGAGGCCCTTGGACCTGAGGGTGTTAGATGCCCTGGGGAATGCCAAGGAGGGAAAATGGGAGTGTGTGGGGAGCCGCCTGAGTCGCACCCATATTTGCCATTACAAGATGGCGCCTACATTCGGCCGAGAACAAGTTGTAAACAGGCTAGTGCGCATGCACCTGGTAATTTTCCACCTCAGAGTCTCAGCCTCTCTCGTGGCGGCATCTGGCCTGATGTGCAGGAGCCAATGGGGAAGCTCCGCATCCCAGGCAAGCGCTGTGACCTATATAAGGGACGGGCGTTCTGTTGTTCGGGGTCTCCACTCGTGGCAAGCTTATGCTCTCCCTCTCAAGATGCATTAAAGCTTTACTGCAGAAGGATCCTTTGTGTGCCGCGTAGTTCTTGCTGGCGAGACGGTAGCGCGGGACAGGAGTGGGTGTGTGGGGAAGTACCCTCATAGAGGCAGGGAGAGAAGGAATGGGATAGGGGGTTTCCAAAGGGAAGACCTGGAAAGGGGAAAATATTTGAAATGTAAATAAAATATAAAAAAAAAAATAGAAATTCCAAACTGATTGGGAGTCAATGGCAATGGGTATAATTCATTTCATATATCTTTTATTTTATTTTTTCAGTTTTTCAATATACATCATAAAATTATAAGCTTTAAATGTAAATCATACACACACACACACACACATATATCACTTGTATAATTTTTTTTGTATGTTTGCACAAAACTATCTTCTTTTTTAGTATTGTAGAATTTAATGAGTTCAATGATTCACTATCAAAAGTAACGTGTTCTTTATTCCATATGGTCAAGTTTGGAACTGACTTTTAATTAAGAGAAGCTAATATGTATTTGGTTCCCAGTCTTTTCATTGTTTACTATATAAAATTAATTCTCAGGGATATATTGCAAATATTTTGTCACTTGCCAGGTTGGGTTTATTTTATATTTATAATATAATTTTGAATGATTCTATGACAGTTTTATAGTAATAATTTAAGGTTTAATGTCAATGATGTATATAACTGAAGTTAATCAGTCCTCAGAGGAAGATTAAGGCATCGTTAAGGCTTTTAAACAAATACTTGCAAATTCTACTAAATAGATATTGATATGCAAATATTTCTATAGCATGGACTACCTACCCATAGCCACAGCACAAATGGGAAAATACATAACTATACCTTCCCATACCTCAGCAGCTAGAAATTACCAATAGTTTCTTAAATAGTGGTGGGTGGGGCTTCAGAATCCCACTGCCCATCCATTCCAGCCCTTTGACAGCTTAGATCTTGTAGAATCATTCTGTGAGATACCAGAGTGATAAGAATTCATTTGGACAACACCCACTTTTATATCTAGAAGACCTCATTCCAGAGCAGCCCTCCTCTTGACTTTGAGTCTTATGCTCTTTTTTGCACCCTCTGCCATGATATTCCCTGATCCTTGGCCAGGGGTGATTTGATATATATATATTTCTCATTTAAGGAAAACTACTTAACAATTTTATTATTAGTATTTTGACCAATTATGAGACTCTACATTAACCACTTCCTAGTAGGAAGAAAGCTTACAATGTGGATTAATATAAACAAAAAGTTCAGAAAACAATTTTACAATATTACCACTTAATAATAAACAATAAGAGCTTCTCTCTAGGACACTTGAATTCTCGGCTTATTCCATGGTTTGTATAACTCATCATGGATTCTCTCCTATAAAACAGTCTCAATTCCTGTCAGAAAGCAATTGGTTATCACCCTAACATATATGCAATTATTATTCAAGAGTCATGGAAGATTAATATTGTAGCATTCAGAGAAAGAACTGGTACAGATCATTGATGGCCATGCCTCATTCCCTAGGCTCATGGGAAGTATTTGCATACTTTGTTCTCAATTGGTGGAAAGATTAGGAAGTGTGGCCTTGTTGGAGGAGATGTGTTAAAACCACAGGCTTTAAGATTCAAGAAATTTCAAACCATTCCTAGTGCTCTGTGTCCCTGCCTCCTAGCTCTTAAGATTCAAGATGTCAGCTCTCTACTACATTTGCTATTACACCTTTCCTCCTAGATCATATACTCTAAAACTCTGGAACTGTAACACTGCAACATATGTAGCCAGCACCATGGGTCCCTCTATGTGTTTTCTTTGGTTGGTGGTCCAGTTTCCAGAGCTCCTAGGGGTCTAGCCAGTTGACACTGTTGTTCCCTCCATGGGGTTGCCAACTCCCTCAGCTCTTCAGTCCCTTCTCCAACTCCTAATCGTTTCCCCGATGATAGTGTCTTATCACAGGAACAGAAGAGAACATAGTAGCTTTACTCTTGTAGTTACCTAAATAGCATATTTCAGTACCATGAAAACTATCCAGTAGGGAATAAATTTTCAAGTCAGTTAAAGACTGATTTCCAACACCTAAAACTAAAGTATTTTTGTTTTATTGCTCCTTTGTTTTTGTTTTACAGTTTGTATTGAACATATGTGTATGCAAGTGCAAAACACAGCACATATATTTTGGTTTGAGGTCAGAGGGTGACTTGTTGGACTCATTTGTCTCCTTACATCTTGCAGAAAGCAACTCCTCAGCCTTGACAGCGAATATCCATTACTCAGCGAGCCATTTCATAGGCTGCTCTGTGAATAGTTTTAAAGAAGCCACAAGTATACTTAAAGGGAAAAATAATGACTCACCAGAGCCAGAAAAAAAATCAAGGCAAATAGCACTACAACATATGTTGTTTTCATTTTAGAAACATCCAAATGGGATTTTCTGATGATTGAGACTGAAATTAATTTTATAGTCATTAGCATTTTTTGCACATGCACATACAGACTAATTTGCTCAATGCTAAAAGAAAGCATGATTATTAAGAGGGACATTAGCTAAAACAATGCCTTCTATTATCATTCACATTAGTCAGAGCTTGATTGTTCTTACAGAGTTGACTCATGTCGTTTTTCTCTTACCATAATGTCTCAGTTTTCTAAATAAACATATGGAAATTAAATCAAGTTAAATAAGTTATAAGTGAATATTAAACCTCTTAAGCTGTAAGAATCATTAGTTATGGGTTTTATAACCTTGTACTAGTAGGCCACCAATGGAATGGTGGTGTCGGAGGGGGGTGTTTCTAAGGAGGCCCTCATGACTAGCAACCCTTTAAGAAGACTCCCACACCAGGAAATGAGATTATTGTTGAATAAGCCCTGTGTTAAAAATGAATTACAGAACCAAGTAAGTAACAGTAAATTAAAATGTAATCAAAAACAAAAAGAGGAATCATTAGTTACAAATTCTTAAATATGGGAACCTCCTAGTGAAGAATCTGTTAATGACACTGAAATATCTAGCCCTTGTATGTTGAAAATTATATAGTTCTTCTGGATATTTGATGTATAATTATGTAAAATTTTACAAAAATGTATGTAATCTATATATTTCCTATTATTTGATAAATTGTATTTCCTATAATCCATGCTTTAAAATAGACAAAAATTCAAATCCTCATTAAATTCACATCTCAGAAGCTGGATATGTAAAAGATTGAATATGTTTTCATTAGCTTCTTAATCTCTCATTTCATGTCCCTATTCTTATATCTTTAAATGTTTTAATAAAGTGGAATTGTATCTCTGAAACCCTTCACTCATCTACACACTCCTGCTGTGATATGCAGAAACTGAGACAGACTCCATGGGAAGCCAGAGCGGTCAGCAACTCTGGACCCTATTACCATACCTGTGTTTGAATGTCTTCCAGAACATCCAAGGGCTTATGCTGGCCAATCTGAGACTGCTTCTGTTCCATCCAGAGTCAGGGAAGTCTCTGATCATAGAAGGTGATTACTAACACAGAGACTCCCAGCTGTCAAAGTGACATTTGAGTGTGAAACTGTAAATAGGACATCTGTATCCCTTGGTCCAAAGCCCAGAGAACATCATGTAAGACAAAATGGGAAAGTCCCATAGCCAGGGACAAAAAAGGACAAAGTGAAATGATGTCTTGTGGATATGACATGGCTATGGCTACTGCGATCACTAAAGCACACAACAATTGTGCTTTCCAGCATAACACTTGCACGCACGCGTGCTCACACACACACACACACACACAAACACACACACACACCCACACATCCACACAGCCTGAAAATGAGGTTGGTACAGGACTAGTTGATAGGAGGCAGAAAGAGAGAGAGAAGGGTGGGCACTAAAGATAATGTTGAACAATTTCATCTATATATTCATTTTGCAGCAAAAAAATTACATTATATTTCCCATTGGTTAATAGTATTTTTGTCTACTTTGGATGTCTTATTCCTTTGGCAGGAATTCCTAAGAATTCTTATAGACGTCCTAGGCTGTATAAATTCTTCACATCAACAGTTATGGTTAGAAAGTGGCTTTTGTCTTGTTCTTGTTTTTATTATTTTCTTCATCTACTGTTTTTGGCTTGTGAGATATTCATATCTGATATCTTTTCTATGCATTTAAATGTATTTGGAAATATGTACTTAACTATTATGAATCTAAATATGTCTTCTTAAAATCTATATGTTAAAATCATTACATGTACAAATTTTACATTGGACATTATCTATAAAGTTATCAATGGGTAAAGGAATATGTCTGGTGTCCTTATAGGAAGACACAGACACTGGATCTATGTCACGCTAAATAGACTCTGAGGACAAAGAAATAATCTCACCTGCTGTAAATCATGAAGAGCCTTCAAGTGAGCAAAAAAAATCAACAATATAACCATGACCTCCCAGTCTCCAGAACAGTGTAAGAACATGACATGTTTATTCTAACTAATCAAGGATAGTAGCCGTAGCAAACTTTTCTTGGTTATTTATAAGAGGAGGTGTGTCTAGAGTAATCTTATGATGAAATTATGTCAGAGTCCTGAACTTCAAAGGTAAATATATTGCTTGAGGTTTCAGAATTTTCACAAGGATTGCTCCATTTAGAAAATAAGCAGATCTGTGTGGAATGATGAAAAAGATGGAAAAACAGACATCATTGGTCATCAAGCATGGAAATGTGTATAGTGGTGGATTGACGCAGTACAGTAGCCTAGAGTGATAGGTCCTACCCAAGCTGTCACATCACAAATTGGTCACATTTGCCACAACATTGAGTGGCACATGGTATTGGGATCTATAGATTAAATTTTTCTTCTCCTCTAAAGCATGCAAAGTATATCTATACTGTAAAATAGTTTATCAGTATTACATGTCATAATGGATGGCTAGATGGAAAATAATTATCACATTTAATTTCAGAAGTCCCCCTTAAGGATACTTGACTCCATTTGTTATAGCATGCAAAAGAGATTAAATATGTGGCTGTTATACACCGAAATGATAGAAATATGTATCTCTGGATCCCTTTTACTAAAGGTGATATAAATGAAACATTCAAAATAAGAAGTGTAAGAACCACAAATATGTTCTCCAAATGAAACAGAATAAGATACAAGAACAACTGCTATTACCTGTCAATCAACTGGCAGACACGGAGTGGGAGACAGAAAGATAAACCAAATTGAATGTTTGTTTCAGTTATATAGATATGAGACACGAAAGAGTGATTGACAAGTGACACCCATTTTTAGTGCAGGTAATTCCACTAGAAAACTGCATCTCACATTATTTATTCAGTTCTCAAAGGCTGCACTTTGTTTTCAAAATTTTTCAGTTTCTAAACCATGAGAATGGGGAAAATGTTTTATTTCCTAGAAGAAACCTTTTAACCAGCAAAACCTGAGTACTTGGAGGTAATAAATAGTATGTTTTGTTTGTTTGTAGAAAATGATTCCTTTTTTTAAACAACAAAAGAGAAAATTCCATTCTGTTCCCGAATTGCTGGCTCCAGATAAAGCTGTATCCACTGTAATTTTGTAAAAATTCAGTTCATATAAAATAAAAGATATAGATGATTGTACCCAATATTTATATGTATGACAAAATGAAAAATACATGAAGTTAAATAATTTTTCAGTACATGGAAAAATAACAGCTCTTCACAAGTATAAAATCAAAGTCATTCATAATTCTTTTCCTGAAAACACAAGGAAAATGAGATAAATTTATGACTAATATACCAGTTTTACAAGAAACACACACACATGTACACACACACACATATATGACAATAATATTTGACAAATCATTGTCAAATGGCCAGATTCTGTTAACTATGCTTCTTTGCTAAATATTCATTAGTTGAACAGTATCCCAACTCTAGACAGATTACAATAAACTTGATCATCCAGTTTGTCTCCTCATAAGCATATCTCCTTTATTACAAATTATAATCAAATATAAACTTTCAAACTCATTTTGCCCAATAATTTAAAACCTTATAACTTAATAAAAATAATAGTAACTATTCTGGACAGTAATTGAGAAGTGAAGATATAAAAATAATAAAGCTTTTCAAACAGGAATCTCCATCCCTTCAAAGAGATATAAATTTCCAAACTGTACCACCAGCTGGGAATCTAATATCAAAACACACTAACCTATGGATAAATTTCATATTTTCAATCATTTATTGTTGCTGGGATAAAATAGCATCACCAAAAGAAACTTACGGAAGAAGGAAGTTATTTTGGATTAATGTTCCACAGAAAAGGACCATTAGGGCTGGTGAGACAAGGCAGCAAGCAGCCAGGTTCTAACTGTTCACCTTTCCATCCACACATAAGAAACAGAAAATGTGAATTTGAAAATTGGCAGCATTAGTAACTCTCAAAGCACCCTTTCCCCATCCAGTTGCTTTATCCAGCATAACACAAGATTCTAGTTTTCTAATATTTTATGTTTGTAATCAATTTAATTTTTTTTGGATGTTTTATGTATTTACATTTCAAATGTCATACCCTTTCCCAGTTTCCCCTTTAGAAACCCTCTCTCCCTTACTCCTTCCCCCTCCTCAATGAGGATGTTCCCCCTCCCACCTATCCACTCCCATCTTACAGCCCTGGGTAATTGAATTTTCACAGAACCAAGGATTTCTCTTCCTATTGATGCCAGAAAATGCCATAATCTGCTACATATGCTGCTGGAGCCATGGGTCCTTCCTTGTTTATTCTTTGGTTGGTGGATTTAGTCCCTAGAAGCTATGGGTGGGGGTCTGGTTGGTTGATATTGACTTTTTTTTCTATGAGGTTGCAAACCTCTTCAGCTCCTTTAGTCCTTTATCTAACTCATCCATTGGGGTCCCCATGCTAAGTCCAATGGTTGGCTGTGAGCATTCACCTCTGTATTTGTCAGGATCTGGAAGAGCCTCTCAGGATGACTCCTATATCAGGCTCCTGTCAGCAAGCACTTCTTGGCATCAGCAATAGTATCTGAGTTTGGTATCTGTTTATGGGATGGATCCCCAGGAGGGGCAGTCTCTGGATAACCTTTCCTTCAGTCTCTACTCCATCCTTTCTCCCCATATTTCCTTTAGACAGGAGCCCTTCCGGGTTAAGAATTTGGAGATGAGTGGGTGGCCCCATCCCCAACCAGGGGCCTTGCCTAACCACTGGATATGGTCTGCACAGGTTGTCCTCATCTTTGTTGGGCATTTCAGCTAATCTCATCCTTGTTGGGTCCTTGGAGCCTCAGGCTTTCCTGGCATCTGGGATTTGCTGGTGGCTACACCCAGATCTCCAACCCCCTCTGCTTATTCTCTTCCTCCCAAGTCCCTCCCACCCTCTACCACCCATGAGTATTTTGTTCCCCTTTCTAAGAAGGACTGAAGCTTTGGTCTTCCACATTTTGGTCTTCCTTCTTCTTGAGCTTCATAGGGTCTGTGAATTTTATCTTGGATATTCCAAGCTTTCTGACTAATATCCACTTATCAGTGAGTGAATTGAATGTGTGTTCTTTTTTAACTGGGTTACTCATTCAAAATGATATTTTCTTTTTCCATCCTTTTGCCTAAGAATTTCATGAAGACATTGTTTTTAATAGCTGAGTAGTATTCCACTGTGTAAATGTACCACGTTTTCTGTATTCATTTCTCTGTTGAAGGACATCTGGGTTCTTTCCAGCTCCTGGCTCTTATAAATAAGGCTGCTATTAACATAGTGGAACATGTGTCCTTGTTATATGTTGGAGCATCTTTTGGGTATATGCTCAGGAGTGGTAGAGCTGGGTTCTCAGGTATTACTATGTCCAGTTTTCTAAGGAACTGCTAAAATGATTTCAAGAGTGATTGTATAAGGTTGCAATACCACCAACAATGGAGGTGTGTTCTTCTTTCTCTTTCTCTTCATTCTTGCCAGCATCTGCTGTCACTGGAGTTTTTGATCTTAGCCATTCTAACTGGTGTGAGGCAGAATCGCAGTGTTGTTTTGATTGGCATTTCCCTGATGACTAAGGATGTTGAACATCTTATAGGTAATTCTCAGCCATTCATTATTCCTTGAGAATTCTTTGTTTATCTCTATACCCCATTTCTAATAGGGTTATCTGATCCTCTGGAGTCTCACTTCTTGAGTTCTTTGTATATATTTGATATTAGTCCTCTATCAGATATAGGATTGGCAAAGATCTTTCCCCAGTCTTTGTGTTACCATTTTGTCCTATTGACAGTGTCCTTTACATTACAGAAGCTTTGCAATTTTATGAGTCCCATTTGTTAATTCTTGTTCTTAGAGCATAAGCCATTGGCGTTCTGTTCAGGAACTTTTCCTTTGTGCCCATGTGTTCAAGGCTCTTCCCTACTTTCTCTTCTATTAGTTTCGGTGCATCTGGTTTTAAGTGGAGGTCATGGATCCACTTGGACTTGAGCTTTGTACAAGGAGATAAGATTGGATTGATGTGCATTCTTCTACATGTCGACCACCAGTTGAACCAGCACCATATGTTGAAAATGCTGTCTTTATTCCCAATGGATAATTTTAGCTCCTTTGTCAAAGATCAAGTGACTATAGGTGTGTGAATTCATTTCTGGGTCTTCAATTCAATTTGTTTGACCTACCTGCCTGCACTGTACCAATGTCATGCAATTTTTATCACTATTGCTCTGTAATACTGCTTGAGGTCAGAGATGGTGATTCCCCCAGAAATTCTTTTATTGTTGAGAATAGTTTTTGCTATCCTGGTTTTTTTTTTTTAATTATTATTATTCCAAATGAATTTGCAAATTGCTCTTTCTAAGTCTATGAAGAATTGAGTGGGAATTTTGATGGGGATTGCTATGCATCTTTAGATTGCTTTCAGCAAGATTACTACTTTTACTATCTTAATCTTGCCAATCCAAGAGCATGGAAGATCTTTCCATCTTCTAAAATCTTCTTCAATTTCTTTCTTCCGGGACTTGAAGTTCTTGTCATACAAACCTTTCATTTGCTTGGTTCGTGTCACCCAAAGATATTTTGAATTATTTGTAAGTATTCTTATAGGTGTTGTTTCCTCAATTTTTGTCTCACATCCCTCCATACAAAAATCCTTCCCAGAGAAAGCACAGATTCTAATTTTTATAACCTCCAAAACATGTCACTAACTGGGAAATAAATTTTCAAAAGAAGGATCTCTGGGAATATTTTTCACCAAACCACCACACATGTTTAAAACTACAACGAGAATATATTTCCAGAAGTAATCTTTGTTACCTGTTCTCATTTTTTTCCAGTTAATAACTCCTTTTATTTTGAATCAAGCAGAGCAGAGATGGCTCTCAGTAGAACTCTTTTGTATTTCTCTCAAAGCATATTAATAACTCACCACATGTCTTAGTACAGTTAATTCTCCATACAAGAGTTACAGACTCAAGAGGGCAGTGGGTAGATTTGTAATATATCTCAGGAAAATCTTAAACAAAGATGAACGCTTATGGGATTGTGGGAGAATGAAGAGATGTATCCCTAATAGTGGAAAGAACTGTGTGGGAGAGGGGAGAGAGAGGGGCAAGGGAAAGGGGGAATATGTTTAGGTATGGGTCGGGGGCAGGAGTGAAGCTTAGAGGGCCAACAGAATGAGTGAATGAAAATATACACTTTTGGGAGGTGGGGGAACACTCTAGAATGGAACATAGACCTGGGAGGTGAGAGAATCTCAAGCCCCAAAGGGAAGAACCTTAGATGAAATGCTCTACAGTGAGGAGAAGGAACTTGTAGAGTCCACCTCCAGTAGAAAGACAGGGCATCAAGTGAGGGATGTGGTTGCCATCCAACAGTCAAAACTCTGACCCAGAATTGTTCCTGTCTGAAAGAATTTCAGGGAAATAGTATGGAGAAGCGACTGAGTGAAAGGAGTTCCAGTGACAGGCCCAAATATGGATCCACCTCAAGGGGAGGCTCCATGGCCTTACACGATTACTGATGCTATGTTGTGTTGTGGGAAGAATTAAAAATTGAAGGAAAGAATAGCATGTTCCCGCACTACGCTCTGGTTCTCTTATCCCTGGTGGACTGGCCAGCCATGCACTGGTGGGCAATAGCTGACCTGCTCTCATCTCCTGGAGCTCTGACTCAGAGCTCCACAATCTCTCCACCCAGCTCTCTAGATTCCCACTGGCAGTTTGTTACCAGCCAGCCCCAAGCTTTAATACCCCCATGACCTCTCTGGTGCACATCAGGCAATCCTACACTTTGCCACTGTACTTTTCTCTCCGGAACCCAGACAAGCCACTGTGAGAAGGAAAACGCAATACAAACTTAGTTCAGAATCAATAATAACTCAATATCTGGGCACATCAACTAAAACCTAATCTTGTAAGCCTTATCAAAGTCTGATTCCTCTGGTGGTGAATCCTTGTGGATCCGCCATAATACCAAGAGACTCTATTAGCTACATCTTACCTCTCTGTTCTCCCCATTCCAAAAAAGGGCTCACCCTCTCTCCTGCTTCTGTCTTCTCTTCCTCTGACCTGGAAGTCCCTCCTTTCATGCCCAGTGATTGGCTCTTTTATTCCTTAGCGGATGGGTTCACAAGAAGTCACAGGTTTAACTCACTCCTTCTCTGAAGCCCCTCCCATGAAGGCAGAATTAGAATACATAAAGCCCCAGTGCTATCCACAACACTTCCTCCTTTCTGTTCTAATAAAAAAAAAAAACCAAAACCAAAAATAAAAACCTTTCTCTAAAATATAGATTGAGTACAACTATTACCATTTTGTAAATTATAAAGTACAAGATAGACCTAACACCCAGTCCATCATTTTTGTCATTAAGATAGAACATTGTCGTTTATCCTAAATTAAAAGACTATGATTCAACCTTGACTTATATCCTGGATTTAGATTGTATGCCATCTGAAAACCATCCTCTCAAATCTGTTCTCTCAAAGTAAATAGCCCGGGTTGGCTATGAGACTATAAGTAGTTTTTCAACCCCATCAAAAATCAGAGAATGATCAACATTACCTGATGATATAGGAAGCCTAACACAGACAAGTTGTAGAGGCAGCTGCCTACCTATACAGCCCCAGTAACTCAGGAAGTTGGAATATCTGTCTTTAGTATTCTGGCCCAGGATTACCTGGCAGACGTTTGAGAAACAGGAATTACTAAGGACGAGCCTATTCTGTCTTGGCAGAACTAAGCTGTCCTAACCTGTAAATTGTGTCCTTTCAAGAACAGTACAGGTTTGCAGGAGAGATTGGAAATTTTCTGCCCAGTGGCAACCTAGCCACAAAGTGCAGCCTCACCTGGAGGTAGGATGCTCAACTGCTTTTTTGAATCCATGAATGGAAAGCTGTTAGGAGCAGATCTGTCTCAACAACTAGTGAATAAATAACAGTAAATGTCACATTCTCTGGAATTCTGACATTTTTGAAAACCAACTATCTCTGTAAAGTAGTCTGGAATGTTGTCTGTTAATTACTCTCAGCTATTTCTAATTAAAATCTTGAAAACTCCCTAACAATAAAATCAGAGCCATGAATTTGCTATTTGGCTCTTAACAGGCTTAATTATGTCAGATCAGTTTATAGTAACAGTTACAGAAGGACTGGGTCTAAGCCCTGTACTTTTAAAATATTTGTATCAATAGATGAAATTTATACCAATTGAAAACCTTGATTTTGCGTAGAAATAAATTCTGTACCAATATAAAAGATTATGACTTCGACTTAGTAACAAATATAAAGATTTCTACCAATAGAGATAATGGCTATACAATCAATCCTAGCTGTTTTCTCCCTGTTTCAATTATGATCATTCCTAAATTCCTTAGAAAGACAACCTATAATAACCACTTCTAGCCCCAAAGTCCAGGGAATTGGGATGAAGACTCTCCATAATTTTTTCAAGCTGAATATGGGCATTGAGATATTTTTGAAGGGGAGGGGACAAGGGGAGGGAAAATAGGGGAGTTTGTTGGCCTTAAGAAGGCCACACCAATGATTGTTAAAGTCTCTGATGCCCGTGTCCTGACTGGATCTGGCTGAAAATCCAAGACATCAGGAGTTCAAGCAGGTCAGTTCAGCATGTCTGATGAGGAGATTCATCAAGGCTGTGTATTCTGTAATATATAAATCTCAAAACAAAATTTTAACATCATCAAGATAACTTTTTTGTTTGATTCTCTGGAATCTAGTTCTCTGGGGATCTCCCAATATCAAATCTGATCCATATAACTCTGGAAGGTGTAAATATCTTAATCATCAACACAAAGACAAAACCTTTCTCCAAATCAGCATATCCTTGAGCCACTGATCAGAAAAACCTTTATATTGACCTCTCTCTCAGAGGAATAATATGACTACAAAACACATAAGCACAGCCATTTTAAAAGTGAAAACAATTGATTCCCACTTCTATCTATACCTGTTTATAAGCAGGCAGCTGGTCAAAGAAGGATTTAAACCCAGAATTTCTGTGGAGCCCACGTTACACAGAATTTGAGTATCCTGTAAGACACAATATAGCAATATATCTTTATGCCATCTTTCTGTTCGGCTCTCTGCCTAGAACAGCCATCTTGTTATACCGATTATCTGTTGATCTCTCTACCTAGCACCACAGATATTAATAATTAATACCCGATCAAAGCAGGCAATTATTATCACTGCACTCTCTACTCTGGAGTCAGTGACTAATTTTCCCTATCTTAGTTCCAAACTGGGAGCAAAATTCTCCACATGATTCAGACAGAATCTGTATATAACTCTTTCCTAAAGGCAAATAAACTCAATATCACAAATTCACAGTTCAATCAATTTCTTCCCTAAGGAGTAGGCAACTTCATTCTTCTCCTCACTCAGAGCAGCCTGCAATTCCCCACAGCTGGGACCTCACAGCCTGCTTTGTTTCAGTTCACACACTAGAGTCCACATGACTGGTCCCAGCGCTATCCAGCTACTCAAGAAAAATATAACTCTAACTCTCAGGATAATAAACTTAAATTTCTAGTGGATCCATGCCCAGCAGCACATTGGTTCACCACCTATGGCAGGAAATATTAAAATATGAGACCTGCACGTTCCTGTGCTTGGGCCTGCAACCGGTGGGCCATAGCAGATCTCCCACAGGGCTATCTCCCTCTCTCAGCCGGCCAACTCTCCGGAGCTGAGTCCCATGGCAGATCTCTGCCATCAGGCCTACACAGTAACTGCCTGACCCAAGGTCAACCATCTCAACACCCAATTACCTGGTAGAATTAAAACTGTTAAGCATATAGATAACAATCATATTTATACATTAATAAAAACACAATTTACAAGATGACAATACAATAATTTCAGAGACAATTGATGATGATAAAAGCTGCCTACCTAGATTAGACAATTTAGTCCAAACTTCTAACCTTTATGATAACATAACCATCAGTGGCGCTATGCCAGTTCACGTCTGCTGCCATCTTCCTTCTCTTCTCCTCCCACCCAAGATGCTCTTCTGTACAACTCTTTGCTCCGCCTCCTTGTTCCCTGTGGAATCACAGGGCTCCTGTTGCCCCAATGTAATTGGACAGACCAAATTCTGCAATAATGATGTACTTATAGAGAGGAGCCTATCATGACTGCCATCCGAGAGAGACCTAACAAGCAGCTTACTGAGACTTATAAATATCTGAGAAGCAGATATTTATACCCAACCAATGTAGTGAAGTCTGGGACCCCTGTGGTTAAATTAGGGAAAAGCTGGAAGAAGTTGATGAGGAGAGTGACACCACAGGAAGACCAGCAGTCTTCTGTGGTCTCTCAGACACTGAGATCTCTCAGACACTGAGCCACCAACCAGGAAGCAAAACTAGCTGGTTTTGCTAGTTCCAGACTAGCAGACACCTGACAATATACAGCAGAGGACTGCCTGGTCTGGCCTAAGTGAGAGAAGATGTACCTAACCCTTGAGAGACTTGAGGCCAGAGAAAATGGGGAGGTCTGATGGGTGTGGGGGCATTTGGGGGTATGGGGACCTCCTCTTGGAGACAGGGGGAGGAGGAATGGGATGAGGAACTATTGTAGGGAAGAACAGGAGGGAGATAAAGACTGGACTGGAAAAAAAAAAGATTAAAGATAAAAATAAAAATCTATATAATAGTGGTCAGAAGAAAAAAAAAAAACAACCTTAGGAGAGCCAGAGCCTCTATCATGCATATTCACTTTCCGGTCTTTATAGATGACTCCCTCATTTGAAATGAATCCACTGTATCTGCCCTATGAGACAAGATCTAAATGGTTTGTTCTGAACCCTCACTATGTTTTCACCTTTCTAATGCTCAATGCAATGCTAATTCATCCTCTGCTCCATCCATGGCTCCCTTCCAAGTCTCCAATGCCAGAAAGAACCCTTCAGCCCTCCCCATTTTTCTAAGAATTGCTGCTCTGATTCTTTCCTCAAGACCTACAATCTGTGCCACATTTTTAATTAAAGATTTTATTTATTTCCATTTGACCAACAGTGGGGCACCATTTGAAATGTAAATAAATCTGTTTTTGTTTTTATACAATTTGATATGCTCTTATTTCATTCTTTGTTTCTTTGTTTCTTGGTTTCATTTTTTGTTTGCTTGCTCTTTCTCTCTCTCTCTCTCTTTCTTTCTTTAACAAAAGAAAGCTTCATTGAAGAAAATGTAGAGATATTTAGTACCAAGCATTAAAGGCATACTACTTCAAAAAAATACTTAAGCCAGTTAACATGGGAATTTATATAAAGGAGACTATTGGCCAAAATTATGTTAGAGTTAAACTAGTTATTATCACACAGAATTAAAAAATATGCAAACTAGTCTTAATGACATATGCTTATGATTCCAGGTATTCAGGAAGCTGAGACACGAAAATCATAGTTTAATGAAAATATAAACTAGAATAACACTAAGACCAGATTAGGAACTCCGGGGACCATGTCTCAAAATTAACAAAAACAACAAAAGATAAAATGATTGCTAAATCTATGTAGGAATGTATACCATACCAATAAATAATACTGGAGATTTAATTCCCGGTACCTCAGAGAGAAAGTTTAAGTCATATAAGATGTAGTTATTTGAGAGATATTGACACATATGTTTAAAGACTTTAATTACTAAATTTTTACCTTATGAAATTTGTCCATTGAATTTTAAATATTTGCATGTATTTTTATTGTAAACTACAGTATTCTCAAAAATGTCAAAAATAAAATAACAGTCACTAAAAGAGAGAATGTTCATGATATTTCTATTTATTAACTCGAACTATTTCCTGTTCTTGTTCTAATTATCTGAATCTTGTTTTCTCTGTTCATTGCCAATTCTAAAGTTTCTACTACAGTCTTACAGTTGACTACAGCAGCTCCTATAGTCATGACATTAATATCTATATGAAGTTCTGAAAGATGTTGAAACAAATTATCAACGATTTGAATTTAGAAAAAAATAATTTTTCCACATTTCTAGCAACACATTTAAAAAATGAAGTGTTGGGGGGGGTTGCTTTCTGGAAGTTCTGGAGTGCGAACTGTTGTTTACATCAAGCTTCTCAAACAGCAATCCACGTTGTTCAAATCACTCCCCATCGCACGTCCCTTTCTTTGGTGTGACCTGTTGTCTGAAAACCTATTTTCGGCTATTTGGTTCGACAATATACATTATTATTTCAGACCTATTTGGTTCGACAATATACATTATTATTTCAGACCTATTTG